>CAUYPK010171077.1:0-16600 GCA_963574355.1 Loris lydekkerianus
ATAAAGAAAAGTGCAGTTTCAAACATATATGTCCACAGCCAATAGCAGACATAAAGACCTTTAAAAAAAAAAAAAAAAAAACAATGCCAGGAAGGCTATGTTAACTAGTGTGATGAAAATGTGTCAAACGGTCTATGAACCTAGTTTATGGTGCTCCACGATCATATTAATGTACACAGCTATGATTTAATTAAAAAAAAAAAAACTCCACTAACTCTCACATATTTTGTGAAAATAATTCTAATTTGATATATTTTTCTGTTCTCAAATATACATATATTTTATTATATGTGGGTTAATTCAGATATGTAAAGCTGCTGTAGCAAATGGACTTGTGACTGGGTTCCCCTCACAGCCTTGAAATAGAGTCCTGGCTTCTCTCTGTGGGACTTTCTTGGTTATCAGCCCTGAGGTAGATGGGGGCACATTCCATTCTTTGCAGATGTAAGTTTTGCAGGCTGCTTTCTGCTAGTACTATTTGGGGTCCTGAGCAGTGCTGCCACAGTCACAGGCTTTTCTAAGCCAAGCTAGTGGTTTCTTTAGCACTATAATTCTTCAAATGACTTAATAAAAAATTTGACCTATTTATTCTGTTTATATAATATGCCAATAAACATATCCCCTCAATTTTCCCCATATGTATGTTAAAAAAAACTATGCCATGTTGTTAATTTCTACCTTTCTGCATCATCAATGCCTGCTCCTTTGACACCATCCAAAACAAGTCAGCTGTGGGAAAGGAGCACAGAATTTATTACCTGCTTCTCTGTCTTTCAAAACCTCTTTTACTTTCATTTAAACCATTTAGGGTCAAGAAGCCCTTGGCCCTTTAGTCTCTACAAAGGTCCAAATTTCTATACCCAAGGAACCTTTGTTTCTTCTTTCAGACCAATTACTCAAGTCTTCCCTTCCTTTCCTTCTTCCCTCCCTCCCTCCTTCCCTTCCTTCCTTCTTCCTCCCTTCCTTCCCTTTTATTCTTCCCCTTTCCCTTCCTGAAATAAACTTGCTAAAGAGAGCCAGAAGAACCAACACACTCTAACCTTCTTTTTGCAGTGCTACTTCCCAGAACTCCAGCCCCAGTGAGTACTTTGATTAGTAACTGCAGTTAGTTCCATGCCTTCCTGTCAAGTTATTGTACTCAACAATGCTTAACAAATCCTCTGTTGTAACACAGTAGGGCTCTTCAGCTTCTCAGCCTTCTAGGTCTGTATTCTTGACACCTTCAGTCTATTTATTAAACCAATGGAATATATTCCGTGTTTGTCGGTTCAGACAAACCGGCTAGATGCTCTAACAAACACCCTCCAAGTATGTATAATGCCCAAACACAATCGACACAACAGGAGTTTGCACTCATGAGATAATCCAAAGCTGGCCTGTGAGGACGGCTGTTCCCTGTGGGCACAGTGGGGTCGTGTTTGAGGAACATCTGCCATATTCCCCACACAGCTTCTATGCCCCAATCAGCTAGTAAGGTAAAGAGCTCGGCTAGCACATGTGGGTGGTTCTTGTGGACCAAGGCTGGAAGTGGCAGACATCACTTCTGTTAGCTTTGCTATCTTGAGCCTTGTCAGAAGGCCAAACTTAACCACAAATTCAGCTAGGAGAAGTGGTCTTTCTGTGTGCTTGAGAAGACAATTCAGATTTTGTGAACAGTCACAGTGGGTGTCCTAGGCTGCTCTGAGCAAAAGGGAATGTGCACAAAGTTGTCCTCAAGGCTAAGCTGAAGTTCATTAGACAATAATGCCATGTACAAAGAAACCCCATCAGCATCCCTGATGACTTCTCCAGGAGAGACCTCAGGACTGTGCTGAGTGCCAGCACCTGCAATCACCTTTAAGCTCATTTCAACTTCCTTGAAGAAATTCCTTCTGGGAAGTTGTCAGGCACCTGAGCAAACATAAGAAAATGGGAATTTATAGTATAGATTAAAGTCTAGTAGCATGATTCCTCCTGGGTTTTTTTTTTTTATGTCTGAGTAATGTCTTGGCTATTTGAGTTTTTTTCTGGTTCCATATGAAACGAAGTACTATTTTTTCCAGATCTTTAAAGTATGACAGTGGTGTTTTCACAGGGATTGCATTAAATTTGTATATTGCTTGGGGTAATATGGACATTTTAATGATGGTGATTCTTTCCAGCCATGAGCATGGTATGTTTTTCTATTTGTTAACATCTTCAGCTATTTCTTTTCTCAGAGTTTTTCACAATCACTCACACTTTCATATGAAGAATAGATTACAACTATAGCCCAGGATGAAGGGGGGAGGGAGAGGGGGGAGGTCAGATGGAGGGAGGGTGAATGGTGGGATCACACCTGGGTGCATATTGCAAGGGTACATGTTGGATCTATTACGTATAGAGTATAAATGTCTTACCACAGTAATTAAGTAAATTAGGTGAGGGATATATTAACCAGTATGACGTAAGCATTCCAAATTGTATATGAAATCAGCACAATGTGCTCCATAAATGCATTAATGTATACATGATCTACCTCTTTATGATTTAATAAAAAATAAAAAGAAAATGGGAAATTAGCTGTGGGTATCTTATTTGGAACTAGACTCCCATCACTGTGTTGCTGTAACAAGGTACCACATAGTGGGGGGGCAGCAAAACGACAATAGCAAACTCTCTTGCAGTTCTGGACCTAGGACCCCAAATGAGGTGCCTCAGGGCTGTGCTTCTGAAAAGCCACCTTGTCTTTCCAGCTCCAGCAGCCCAGCTGTGCCCTGGCTTTAGTCTCCACCTCCATCCCCACATGGTTGTCTTCCCTGTGAATCTGTGTCTCTCTCTGGCATTCTTGTGTGTGTGTCACCAAATTTCCTTCACTTGGCATCAGTCAGGTGGGAATGGGGTCTGTCCTTATGGTCTCATTTTAACTTGATGACATTAGCAAAGACCCTACTTCCAAATAAGGCCATGTTCACAGATCATAACTTACGATCTGCTGGCAATGCACCTGAAACCTTTCACCCTGCTAAGGTGCCAACTGGTGAATTACTGCCATTTGGTTGAAAATATTTCCATGTGGAAAGAAAGCCACATCAGAGAAAGTCGCCTCCATCAGTCTGATAAGATCTACGGTCTTGGTCTGTCTCCTACTTTGCCAGCAAATGGTCTAATAGTCTCGCTTACCACTTTGTGTTATCAGTAAAAGTGGTTTTATGAGCAGAATGTACAAAGCTACCATCTCCTACTGGGACGGGTCCTTCCTTCATTATTTGTACCTAATTATGTCACCAGGATGCAGATAAGATCTTTTGCTTTTGACTCAGCTGTCACCGGCCAACTCTGTTCTCTGGCGCTCCAGCAGCTGTGGCCTCTGCCTCTAAATCTGCTAAGGCAAACACTGGCCAGCACAGCCTCTCTCGGCTCAGTGCTTTACAGGAGTGAAAGCTCCGTAAGGACGCCAGATACAGAGGCTTGGCCAGAGAAGGAATCACAGGCTGATGCCTCGTCTGCAGGGCGCTGAGTTACCCCAGGGCACGTCGCTGGAGGTGCCTCCTCCACGTGTCTGATTTCTCAGGCAAGGGCACCTTTGGCTCTAGCAGTTGTTTTTTTTTAATTCAAGCATGTGATTGAAAAGGGAGCAGAAACATTATTTTTACAGACCCTGACACCCCATGCCCAGCACTTGGCCGGAACAGACTGTGGAGAGAACACAGCTAGTCCAGCTTCTGCACCGTCGTAAACTGAGACAGAAGCATAAGACCCAGCCCTGCCTGCAGCAGGCAGGGGTGCTCACTAGAATTGAATCCCCCTCTTCTTTCGTACTCATTTGCACATTTACTGTCTTTATATGACAAGTCACACTGCCTTTCCAGTTTTGATGGTGACATAAAGTGCCATTTAAATGTACATTTAAGAAAGCAAGAGAGTTGGGTGGTGCCTGTGGCTCAAGGAGTAGGGCACTGGCCCCATATACCGGAGGTGGCAGGTTCAAATTCAGCCCTGGCCAAAAAAAAAAAAAAAAGAAAAGAAAGAAAAAGAAAAGAAAAGTAAAAATAAATAAAGCAAGAGGGTTGATTTAGAAAACAAGAAGTTGAGGCAAATAAGACTGGGCATAGCAGGGGGCTGGCTGGGCTCTGAGGAACATGGTGCTGGATGTGTCTGAGGACGCAGGGAAGGCAAACTTCATTTCAGGCAAAGCACTCATGGAAGACTTCTTAGGAATGATAGGATTTGATCTGAAACCTGGAAGACTTGGTTCAGCAGAAAGTCACAGTGAGTTAGGATGCCGCACGTCTCATTCACAGCCCAGCTCCCCCATGTGGGAGCTGGATGAGGCCAGGGCAATTTGCTCTGGTGGTCACTGACCTCCTCTGCAAGGTGACCCGGCAGTGAGAGCATGGACGCCACGGGTTTATTAAGAGGATTACTTACAAACACTGAGATCACTGCCCAGTGGACACGAGCTCTCAGACACGCTGTCTGATAGTGTATTCAGGGGCACATTACACAGATCCGGGAACAGGACATTGAGAATGGTACAGGGCCAGTTTTATTTAACATTTATATTTTCCTTTTATCACTTAATGAGTATACCTAAGTCTGCTTTGCCTTGTTCAGAATGGGCTAAGAGTAACCCCAACACAGCGTGGGCTACAGAAAAAAAACATGTTTTCTAGCAAATTTCTGTTCCCATACTTTGACTTTGAATGTGTTCAACTGCCTGTTGAATAGCTTCTTTTCTTCATCTATTGAGACTGGAGGGTCTTCAGGTTCCTGTGGTCCGTCCTCCTCTGAGACTCATACACAGATAAATCCCTGCACAAAAAGGCTCTCAAAGGCAAATTATGGTGTATTAGCGGGAGCTTATTCTCATTCAAAACAAAACATGGCACTAACTTGTACAAGGCACTGAACATAGTGTACAAATTCTGTTTGTATGGTATAACCCACAACTTCCACAATGCTGGAATTTGGACATGTCAAATATTATTATTTTCTTTTTTTTTTTTTGGAGACAGAATCTCAAGTTGTCATCCTGGATAGAGTGCCATGGCATCATAACTCACAGCAACCTCTAACTCGTGGGCTCAAGTGATCCTTTTGCCTCAGTTTCTCAGCCTGTGGCTCAGTGAGTAGGGCCCCAGCTCCATATACTGAGGGTGGAGGGTTCAAACCCAGCCCCGGCCAAATTGCAACAAAAAAAAAGCCGGGCGTTGTGGCGGGCACCTGTAGTCCCAGCTGCTCGAGAGGCTGAGACAGGAGAATTGCGTAAGCCCAAGAGCTGGAGGTTGCTGTGAGTCCTGTGATGTCATGACACTCTACCGAGGGCAGTAAAGTGATACTCATTATATACAAAAAAAACAAACAAACAAACAAACAAAAAAAAAAAAAAAAAAAAAAACTACCCTGAGATATCACCTAACCCCAGTGAGAATAGGCCACATCACAAAGTCTCAAGGCTGCAGATGCTGGCATGAATGTGGGGAGAAGGGAATAATTTTCACTGCTGTTTGGAATATAAACTAATGCAATCTTTTTGGACAGAAGTATGGAGAATCCTCAAAGAACTCAAATTAGACCTCCTGTTTGATGCTGCAATCCCATTACTAGGAATCTACTCAGATTTACTACATTTGCACTAGACTGTTTACTGCAGCTCAATTTACAAATGCCAAAACCTGGAAACAGCCTAAATGCCCACCAACACAGGAATGGATTAACAAGCTGTGATTTATATATATCATGAAATACTATTCAGCCACTAAAAAGATGGAGACTTTACATCTTTTGTATTAACCTGGATGGAGGTGGAGTACATTCTTTTTAGTAAAGCATCACAAGAATGGAGAAACAAGAATCCAATGTACTCTATTATAATATGAAAGCAGTAGATGAGCTAACACAAGGGGGTGATGGGGGAATGAGGGAGTGAGGAGAGGGGAAGAGCAACGGGTTTAGGGGTCACAGTATATGGCACACCTTTTGGGGTCAGGGCATAATTATAAAATGAACTTTATCTAACAAATGCAATCAGTGTACCCTCGATGAATCCTGAACAATAAAAAATTATGAATAAATAAATAAATTAGCCTTAAGGATAAGTAATATACTGATCAAAGACATTAGCTACTGACCATACATGGGAGTTCATAAAATGTAAAAACTCTTTAAAAATTAGTAAGAAGAAATATAGCAAAATGGAAATTTGGATAAAGAAATAAGGTAATTCCCAGAAGAGAAAAATTCCAGTGGGAAAATTAACATGTAAGTAAATGCTTAATCTGCAGAATTCCCATGGAAGCAATGGATTGTATATTTGTGTGTATACACACACACACACACATAGCCTATTAGACTGGTATATAAAATGTCTATCGATATTGATTGATTGTTTGGACTGATATAAGGTAACATAAACTTTTTAATATTGCCAGAAGGAGAATATTGGTTCTGATATATTGAGTAAGGGCTGGGCGCAGTGGCTCACCCTGTAATCCTAGAACTCTGGGAGGCCGAGATGGGTGGATTGCTTAAGCTCAGGAGTTCAAGACCAATCAGAGCAAGAGTGAGACCCCATCTCTAAAAAATAGCTGGGCATTGTGGTGGGCGCCTGCAGTCCTCCCTACTCAGGAGGCTGAGGCAAGAGAATCACTTGAGCCCAAGAATATGAGGTTGCTGTGAGTTATGATGCCATAGCACTCAACCCTAGTGCAACCGAGTGAGACTTGGTCTCAAAAAAAACAAACAAAACAAACAAACAAAAAAAAAACCACTCTGATACATTGAGTAAGAATTTGACATTATCTAATAATTTCAACAGATATGTCCCTGTTTTTGAGAAGTTCCATTTTTAAGCATAACATTATGTTTATTGTGGAATTATTTGGAATAAAGAGCTAAAAATAAAGTGGAAATAGTATAAATATATTTGAGTAGCAAAAAAATGGCATTTAGTACATTAATATTAAGGAAATAAAATTAAAACAAATGTTCTTGAGAGTTGGCAGCTAGTTGCTGACAGCTAGGCGTGGACAGGTCAGCAGTATTCCCCACTGATCATAAAGTGTTTTCATGAAACACAAATACTCAGAAAGGCACTGTGTAACCATGACCAAACAAGAAAGTGATAAGATCACCCTGAATGTCATACTGAAAGGTGACGGTACAAAGACTGTATACAACCAGAAAAATAAAAATGAAACTGTGCATCAATGTTTTTGATTAACTAACACTGTTTCTTGAAAGAAATTCTATAAACTCTAGGAACACAAAAAAACTATAGCCTCATTTCCGTCCTCTCTCTTCCTATGTAAAAAGTAACACATGGCCAATCATTAGATTGCCCCCTTTGTTGTGAAAACATCCATTCAAAAATGGCCATTGTTTTCCTGTACATTTCTCAAAGACATTCAGCAAAAGATAGGACAAAGGTCCTTCTGCATTACCATTTTACCTTCATGTATTGACTTTAATCATGACACTCTTTACACAACTATTACTCATTTTTTGCTTCTATGCCTTCTTTTTTCCCTCAAGCCCCTGAGTCCCTGGAGAGAACAGACCACTGTTAGTTTGCATCTGATGCCCAGTACAAGGACTGACAAATACTCAATAAATTTCTTGCTGAATCAGTAAACAAAAGAATGGATTCATCAGTTCATTAACAACCAAAAACATAAAACCACTGGGAAACATGCTGAATTTCATTTTGTATACATCATTTTGCATATAAAGAATATATTATACATTAGTTAAATAACAATGAAAAGTAATCAGTGTTTCTATTAATAACATTTCCTTCTGTCATCTAACATCTCACCTCTCCATAATCCTACATGATAAAGGAGGAAATAAAATAAAAAATGAAGAGAGATATCTCAGTTTATCAATTTTCAAACTTGCAGTCTCTATTTACAACTTCCAAAGCCCAAGTTTGAAAGTTGTGTGCACAGTAGTATATTGATTATGAGCATTATGAAACCCTGCGGTTTGAAGTGTTGAAACAGAGGAGAGTTTTAATTTTAGGGGAACTGTCTTCTAGATTTTAATGTTAAATAAAATTTCTTGTATCGACTCTGCACTAATGAAGATCAGAATGTTCTCTTAGTGTGATGAGAGCTGCTTCCATGTTGATTACCTCTTGGTGAGTTGAGAGGAAATGAAAAACCAAAAGCATTGATTTTGAAGAAATTTCTCATCTTGCAAACCACATATTACCCAAATAGATTTACTCTTAATCTTTTAATAAACTGAAACAGTTAGTGATTTCTGCAAATGGTGTCTCAGCCTAATCTCACAGAAGACTCATACAGTTCGGCAGTGGATTAGAAAAGTCTTCCATCTTTCAATATTTGCCTTTGTTCTTTTCAGTAGCTGCATTTAATTCTTATTATCCTCAACCACAAGGTAATTTCAGATGATGAAATTTATCATGTGAAACCTACACCTTTCAAATAATAATTCGCAACTTCAAATTGGATTTGTATATGTGTGCATGTGCATGCACACACAGTTTACCTGAAGATGGCAGTCTCATTTTTGAACATGTAATTCATTGTATAGATTAAAAGGTTTTTAGACATTAAAAAAAATCAAACACTGTTGTTTATAAGAAAAGATGAATCTCACATTATCCTTTGGTTCATAATAAATGAAGTTTCCAAACTAGAAAACAAAAACAACCTCATATTCTAAACAATGTGGGTGAGCCAATAATATCAGGTGAGTTTGAAAAAACAAGAGTTCCCTTTCCTGATCCATCTTGTACCAACCCAGGTTTAGATGTTCATTATATCTTACCTGGATTACCTATCTTTTTCCTAATCGATTCCCCCATGAAACTTCAAAAATCCATTTATGACATTATTCCTATCAGAATCATCTTCATAAAACCATATTAAATATTAAAATAAAAGCAAATATGAGATTTTATTGCTTATATCTAAAATGTTAAAGCTCTTAAGCTTTTATAAGACCTGTTACAAATGTCACAATTTATTTTTATTTTGATTGTCATAGCTCTTTCAAATAGACATGACTGTTATCTTTAATAAATTATGACTCTGAGACAGAAAAATTGAGGCAATTACTATAAAGTCAAGAATAGGGGTTCTCAATGGAAGCATTATTGGTATTTTAGTTTGGGCAGTTCCTAGTTGTTGGTACTCTCCTGGACCTTGTAGAATCTTTAGCCCCTTCCCTGACCTCCACCACTCTATACACTATACTACTCTATACTATGGCATGTCTTTGCACCCAGGTGTAAAAACTAAAATAATTTCTAGACCTTGCAAAGTACTCCTTGGCTAAATTGCCAAAATTGTTTCCAATTGAGAACCACCGATCTCATGTTTCATCATTACTCAATGTTCATTGATTCATGCATTCCTTGATTCTATTCTGGGACATCTTTAACAATTTTGACTTGGTGATAACCTACCTGAATTTTAATCCAAGCTCTCCTCTTCACTGTTCTATGATCTCTAGCAAGATCTCAACCATTCTCTGCTGTAGATGGCTCGTGTGGATTTGGGAGTGACCATCACACTTAACTCACAAGTGTGTTATGAGTACCAACTTTGGTTTTCTATGCAAACATCTTAGCAATAGTGCTGTTCTGAATTGGTCACCATAGTGATTAGGATGGAGTAGTATCTCAAAGTCCTCTATCAAGTCACTTTTTTTCTACTCTTACCCTGGACTAACCAGACCAAAGAGCAGAGAACAAGAAGTCCAGTGAAGTAACCCATAACAGGGAGATAAGATGTCAGGCATCCCCATTCCTGCCTACGGCCCCTCTTTAGAAGTCCTCCCAAAATATGCTATCACCACCATGTCTGCTAACCATATTATATATCATAAAAAACCCTTTTTCATTATACTGTTCACCACATCTTTATCACTGGCAGGATTAACCAGAGTTGTCGTATTACAAGGGGGGGGGGGGACACCAAAAAACAAGGATCTGATGTCATATTTTCACCTATGACTCTTGGATAATGTCTTTTTCTGCATTGGAAAACCATTTTCCACTTGATTATTTTGTGTAATAAACATGTGTGATGATTCCTCCAAGCTCCAACTAAGCATTCTACTTTCCCCAGAACTATTAATTATCTTTTCCTTATATCTTTATTAATTCTTTCTTACTTACTTGGAATGGCGATACACACTTATGTGTAGATCAAATACAGAAGTATGCTTAATAGAAGAGAAAGAAAATCCATATATGCTTATTGTCAAAGATCATGGAAGTCTTTGGGGTATAATGTGTTTGATAGTAACCAAAATAAAGTGAGCCAGCAGGGCAACGTTCTAGCAAGAGTAAGCCAACAAAATGTTAATATCAAGTGTGGGGGTCTAAAGGAAATAGACCATGCATAATAAAGAAACTGAACTCAATTCAATATACATATGTCTTTAAATAAGTGAATGTTTTGGTATTTGACACACAGGGAATTCTTGGTTGAAGAAACATTGGATTTGTGAACTGATCCATCAGAAATAGTCCACTTCCACTTTCCCCACCTGCATTCTTCATTCTTTTAATGAAAGCTCTGTTTCCTCTTTCAGTTTCTGCTCAAAACTGACCTTCCCAGAAAGTTCTTCCCTAACTATTCTACCCTAGTAGCATTACCAAGCATTATGTAGAAAATTTAAAAATACGAAATCTTGCAACAAGAACTCTCTACTTCACTCTTTCACTGCCTGCCAACCAATAAATTCAAGTTTCCTGAGGGCAGGGAACTAATTTGTTTTGTTCTCCTTTGCATCACCAGTGCTTAGAATATTATCTGGCACACAGGGTGCTTGAAATTCTTTATTAAATGGATGAAGGAATAAGTAAACATTGTCCACTGCAATGTCACTCATTATTGTATTGTATCATCCTGAAGCTTTGCCAACAACTCAATATCCTGTGATGTTAAAGATATCACTCTGCTCAGAAAGTAGGGACACGGAGAAAACTTTCCTTCAATTGGCTTCTTTTCTTTTCTTTTTACTGACTGGCCAAGGCTCTGGCTTTCCAATCCTTATTCAAGGCTAAGAATATGTGTGTGTGAGGCCAAATGATTGTACAGGGGTTGGATTTGGTATTCTTTCCCATTTCTGAAGACTAAAACAGGAGGGCTGCCCAAATTCAAAGACATCAAAGGATTGAGGACAAATATACATTTGAACAACAAAAAAAATTATTTACAGACATGATTTTCTTAAAATACACACATGCTTCTTTTGAAAATCAATTACCATGATGAGGCAGTGTTCTGTGCTTTATTAGATATATTGTATATGTATATATAAAATAAAAAAATATATAGTTTTTAAATTGTAGAATATTAGGGGTATGCATGTTTTGTTTACATAGCTGTTTTTGCACAGATGAGTCAAAGCTATAGGTGAGCTCATCCCTGAGATCGCATGCATTGTACCCAATAGGTGTGAATTTACCCATCTCCTCCTCATCCTTTCCCCTCAGCTTGATTTTTTTCCTGGAGATATACTTCCTTATATGCTGACTTCAAGCGAAATAAATATAGAAGGAAATGCTAGCTCTGTTTTAAGCATGGGTGGGGAGTATAATTAAGTTCTGTGCTATGAAGGGCATTTTAGCTATACTAATTTGCTCTATTTCATGGGCCTCATTTTGTTCTAATTATCATGAGGGGTATAAAATTAGAGTACATCTCACCATGGGTCCAGATTTCTAAGGGTCTAATATAATAAAATATATAATTTAAAATGTGTTTTCAATTATAATAGTTTGAATGCCCCATGAATACAGTACACTAATGGATTTTTTTTTTTTTAAATAAAAAACTAAAACCCAGTTCAAGTCTAGCTCGTATATTCACCACATTCATTTCTGGCCTCTTTCTGTGGCTGCAGGTCCAAGAAGTCATGGTTCTGTTGAATTCGTTTTCTATTATGCTTCCTAGTACAGTGTTTTGACCATGTCTGATTATATAGCTCAATTGGAGTGAAGAAAATTACCCAATAATTTAGAAAAAAATTCCCTTTGAAAGCCTGCAGGAATCTGCTCTTCAATTTAGAAAGAAATTTACAGAATCGGGTTGTTCGTGTGAGTTGTAAGTATTGTTTAGTATTTTGACCCAGTGTTGCTTGATATATCATTCAACCAAATATGATTTTATGTCTGTCTCTTTTTCTTTCTTTCTGTGATATGAATTCTGCTGCGTCAGAATATCTTTCTCTGCCATCAAATCTTGCATACTTTTCTCTCTGTAGCTGTTATACTAGTAAATATATTCAAGCCCTAACTGTAATAAATAAGGTTCTCACTATAACTTTGCTTAAAATAAGACATGGGAGCATTTTCTATTTTCCAAAGACTGCCTTCTAAAGGTATTTTTATTTTTAGAAAATGACAGAAAAAATTACAAATGCATATGTTAACAACCTGTGTTGATTGGAAATGCCCAAAGGTGCTCGTGAAACTAAGCTTTCCTGAGATCAATCTTTCTTTCTTTTATGTCCCAAATTTCATCTTCATTGAAAATTGCCTGACCCTTGTGGAAGACTGCTATTGGGTACACATAGGAAGAGGTTAATTATTACACATTTCTCTATTTTACAGAATCCGGGCTCTTTCTCTGTCTGTAGGGACGTGTTACATTTTGCTCTTTAGTTGCTGAGAATAATTCTGGTACACTCTCTATATAAAATAAACCTTCCACATAACATAATCACATTTTGTACTTTTGCCATGGCCAAGATCAACCTTGTAACATGAATTGATAAGCAGAAGGTGTTCACCAACAGCTGAAGTATGTGTCCTGTCTAGTGAGAAGATCAAGTAGGTACAGGGGCCAAACGAAACACAAAAATGCAATCTCAGGAATGGGTACTGGGCACAGTAGACAGGAAGAAGTGTGGAAAGGAGTCGATTGACTCCCCTTGCCTGACTCAGGAGTTATGACACAGGACTTTGAAATCAGCAAAGAGAGAAAAAACATTTTGCAAGAAGGGCATGGTATATGTAAAGCCATGGCAGTACAGGAGACGTAATGCAAAATTAGGGAACTATAGATATTTGATATTTAAGGATCTCGGGGCTAATGTGGGGAAATGAAAATGTCAATTTTGAGAGCAGGTATCAAAAACGTGAGCTGTGTCATAAGTTTTCTATATCTTATCAGTTCATAACCACAAATTAGACACCCCCCAATATTTCTTATGTCGATTTCTTTGCTGTAATAGAAAGAACACTGGGCCTGAAATCAGAAGTTCTATATTCCTACCTTTCCACTACGTTACTCTGGGCAAGTGGTCCTCTGCTGAGCCTTAATTCTGTCAGCTTATATTGAGGACAATAAAGTATTAATCTCTTAAAACTTTTTGAGAATTGTACATGGGTTGAAAAAACTTTGAAACTTGAAAAGTACCATTCAAATGAATGTCTTTCTCTCATATTCATTCCTCTGTTTTTGAAAGTTTGAAGGTTTATCCTGTATGACAGACTGGGTTACCTGTAGGCAGTTTATCAGTAAGAAAGACATGTAGGTAAGTCCCCTGTAAAGACTACAAAGAGAAAATATTTCAGGCAGAGGAAATGGAAAATTCAAAGATGCCAAAATAGAAATAGCATTGGTATAATACACACACACATACACAGACCCTTATAGAAGATGAGAGGGACTATAGTGTCCCTCCAATGATTGAGTCCCTTGGGAAAGGATTGAGGCAGTGAAAACTTTACATCCAAGACACACAATTCTCATAATTGTAGCTATAGGACACGTGGGCCATGAGGACAGCAGCATTATGTGCCATGACTTTAGCCTTTGACACCTTTTCACCAAAAAAGAAGAAAAATCCTTTTGTGTTGCTAGGATAACTCAGCATTCTAGATTTCACAATGCCTTGGGCTTTTGACTCTTGCCCTTTCATGTCTGTTTTCATCTGTCAAGGTTCTCAGATAAGAGGAGAGTGCCAGGAAGCCCTGCACTGGCATTTGCAAGATACAGACCCATTCTCTTACTGCTCCTCCCAAGTGCGGATCTTCCCTTCCATCTTCTAATGAGTCACTGAAGTTCTTCAAACTGTCCAATTGGAACAAGAATGGCAAATGCCGGCTAATCCAAGTGCCAGCTCTGACCCTTTGGTGGTATGACTTAAATACCATGTGAATAGGCATTCTAAGCTAAATTGAGGAGCTTGGTAGAGAGGGGGAGCGCGAACTGGTCAACAGCTTTCTTGAAAAGCAAAATAGTAGGCTTGGGCTAGACTTGACTGAAGGAAATCATGATTAGATCACTCTTTTCTTTAACATGTATCATTTTCAACATATTTTGTTAGGTACCAGACACACACACACACACACACACACACACACACACACACACACAAAACTATAGCATTGTTTTCCTTAGTAATAACTCCACATAGACCACCACTGCTAGTCTCCGCTTCTTGGATATTGTGCAAAAACAAGTTAACATTTCCCAGTCTGTTTCCTTGTTTGTATCATGGAAATAATAAGACAGCTTATCTTCCACATTTGTGCAAATTCAGTAAAAAAGTTCCTCTAACGGGGGTGGTGCCTGTGGCACAGTGGGTAGGGTGCCAGCCCCACATACAGAGGGTGGTGGGTCCAAACCCGGCCCCGGGGAAACTGCAACAAAAAAATAGCTGAGCGTTGTGGCGAGAGCCTGTAGTCCCAGCTACTCGGGAGGCTGAGGCAAGAGAATTGCCTAAGCCCAAGAGTTGGAGATTGCTGTCAGCTGTGATGCCACAGCACTCTACCCAATGCAATAAAAGGAGACCCTGTCTCTTAAAAAAAAAAAAAAAATTCCTCTAATGTACTTATACCAAGCCTAACACAATATAACACAATATTGTTAAGATTCCTTCAATAAAAATTAAATGATGGTGATGATATGTCTCTAAGGCTTCTGAAAAGAACTCTTTACAAATTTAACTCCAAAGAGGAGGATCTAGCTAATTCCCAAGTCTGGTCTCTCACAATGAGGTTACTGCATATCTGAGGCTGTATTGATTTACTCTAAAAAACCCATTGAACAGGGTGACACCTGTGGCTTAAAGGAGTAGGGTGCCGGCCCCATATGCCAGAGGTGGCGGGTTCAAACCGGTCCTGGGCAAAAACTGCAAAAAGAAAAAAAACAAAAACAAAAAAAAACATTGAACAGCTCCTATGCTAACATGAGAAGAAACGTTCAAGACATGGATCACTTGTGCCCCCCTCCTGTTCATTATTTTTTTATTAAGTCATTTGTACATAGATCATAAATACATTTATGCCATTGTGGGATTCAGTGTGTTGATTATTTGTACAAATTGGAGTGCTTACGTCCTACTAACTAACATAGCCTTCACCTCATTTATCCAATTACAGCGTTAAGACATTTGTGTTCTGCACCTGTTAGATCCAACTTGTACTTGCAATGTGCTCCATAGGTGTAGTCCCCCTACTAACCTTCCCTCAATCGATCCACCCCCTTCCCTTCCCTCCTTCATCCTAGGCTATAGTTGTGATTCAACTTTCATAGTAGTACTGAGTACTTTGGACATTTTTTTTTCCATTCCTAATCTAAGTCCAACTTCCACCATATCACCTTCATATTTTGTCCATGTGCTACTTTTCTCAATTGTAGTAGATGAATCAAGGGAGTTAAATCATTCCAACTTAATATTAAGAAAAGAAAAATGTAATCAAATAAAATCTAATTTGCAATTTAGTCAGTTTAACTTGGCACATATATAAGTAAATTTAATCTGAATTGAAAGAATACTTAGAAGATGGGAAATTTCATTTAATGTATAAATTGTCAATTATCTAAGTATTGATTTTCATATTTTATTTAGATTTTTTCATTAGCGTCTGGGCCAATGCTGTGCAATGAAATAGTAATGCAAAATACACATGCAATTTAATTAAACCCACATTAGTAAAAAATTGAAAAATAATAACATATTATGTTAAATTGAACATATCCAATATATGATAATTTTCAACATACATAATGTATGTTTACTATGTAATCATTATTTAAAATATTTTATTAATATTTTTACATTTTATATATTTTTATATTTTATATATTTTTATATTTTATAGAATTTTTTATGTTTTATAAAATTTCATAAAATTAATGTTTTATTAATAATTTAAATATTTTAAATAAAAATATTTTAGATAAAATATTTTATATAAAAATATTTTAAATAAAAAAAGTTCCTCTAATGTACTTATACCAAAATTATATGGTATACATTATTTAAAATATTTTATTAATATTTTAAATATTATGTGTTCTTTTTGAATTAGGTTTTGAGCTCTAGTTTTGTACTTTGCATATAAACCACATCTCAATTAAGATGCTAACATTTTATCAGAGAAACTTGATCTGTACTTAGATATTATAACATTTACAGTTGAAAAAGTAAATCTATATAAATCCAGGTTCCAAACATACTTGAGACAGTCCAGTAATGAAACAAAATACATCAAACTAATGTTATTGGAGGGGGAGACAAGATGGCGGACTGAAGCCAGCTTTTCACAGAGGCTCCCGTCCAGAAGGAGAGTTAAAGGATGGAAATTTAGTAAGTAACCTGGAGGATTCGAGCTATACCAGGAGAGAAGGTTGGAGATCGCACA
>CAUYPK010171081.1:0-17635 GCA_963574355.1 Loris lydekkerianus
TGAACACGCGGCTAGAGCCGCATGCGGCTCCCGACCAAAATGAATTTCGGCTCTTTGCCTCTTATCATTATTTTGTATACTGTGGCTCTTTGCCAAGTTTGGATTTTGTTATGCTGCTTCTGAGGAGGGACCTCTGAGGAGCGATCTCCAAGCACGTAGTCCAACTTGTCCGCCACCCCTGACTGCCTCATTAAAACTAAATACTGAGGTTCAGGGTGAAATCCTCATTCTACCAGTGGAATTCATAATATTTTATGAAGGAAAGTATTAATCTCATAATAAAGTTAAGTATTAATCTCATAATAAGCATGTTCTACATAGTTTGAAAGGGCATATTCAGTATTTCAATATACAAGACGTCCCAAGTTTTCTCTAAAGTCACCATATGTAAGGAAATGGGAAATTGTAGCTAAGTGTACCTTTATTTACAAAAGAATCATTACAACATTTTACAAAGAGTTGTTCAGAGCTAAGGGAATATTTTGTAAATATTTTTTAATAAATATTTTATAAATAAAGGTACTTTAGCTACAATTTCTCATTTCCCCATGTGTAGTGACTTTAGGGGTGATTTTTAAGACAAACTTGTAATGTTATTTTTAGAAAGCAAGGTAAATTTCCTCTTGTTTAATTCACATTACAAAAAGTTAGAATAAAAATAATCTTGGTTAGAAGATATGTTCAGAAAAATAATGATTCTTATCAGAGGTTTGGAGGGACATGGCACTGAATGAATGCAAATGAGAACCACTGGATTTGAACTTTATAAAAAGGTAGTGTGGATTTCAAGGAAAAAAAATGTGTTTGCTTTCAGTATAAACTTTTATTAATAAAGATCAAAAACCCACTAGCATTTTAGTGACTGAATAATACAGAGGACTTTTCTGAATTGACTGTCAATTTAAGACCCTATTTTTTTTGTTGTTGTTGTTGTTGTTGTTGTTGTTGTTGAGACAGAGTCTCACTTTGTTGCCCTCAGTAGAGTGCTGTGGCATCATAGCTCACAGCAACCTCCAGCTCTTGGGCTTAGGCGATTCTCTTGCCTCAGCCTCCCGAGTAGCTGAGATTACAGGTGCCCACCACAACACCTGGCTATTTTGTTGTTGTTGTTGTTGCAGTTTGGCCAGGGCCACGTTTGAACCTGCCACCCTTGGTATATGGGGCCAGCACCCTACTCACTGAGCCACAGACGCCACCCACGACCCTATTTTTTAAACCACTGCTGCCCTAAACCTCCTTTCCATCTGTACTGTGCACTTTTCCTCTCATGTATTATATCTAACATTTGTCTGTAATACTTTCTTTTTTGCTGTATTCAACTCATTTTGCTGCCTATGAATTTCTTTTTAACTTTTCTGTCAGCACCCTATTTATTTGCAAATCCCCATGATATACAGATAAGACAACATGCTGACTGGATCTTCACTGTGCCAGGTCCCTTCAGATCCCTTTGGGCCTACATTCCAAATTCTGAACCTGGCAAACAACTCTACTGGACCAAATCATTCTGAATAAAGACATTCTTTTTATAAAGAGTTTAAAGCCATGTGATTTCAATATAAGTTTCAGGGACAAAAGGGTCCTTTTGAATGGTCCTGTTAAAACCTTAGTAATTAGCCAACAATTCTATCACAATGGAATAGAGATCTCCATGTCATTAGCCACATGGAGATAAGTTGAAAATCTGTTTCTTACAAGATTAGGTTGTAATTTTTTGTTTTGTTAGGTAAGGTAATGTTTATCTTGGAAACTAGCCCAAGAGGCTCATTGTACACAGGTGGTTTGGAAAAGAATTTTCTTTTGTGAAAGTTAATTAACCATGATATGTTACATTTTTATCCTTTTCGAATGAACTTGTTCTACAACAAAAATAAGAAAACTGCTTCTCACCATGATTTAAAGGTGAAAGAAGTTTTTAATTAAAATGTTTTTTATTTAAAATTAAAACATGCCATTTAGCACCTTATTCATGTTTATGAGGACAATTCTGCCTTTTTGAAGTTTATGCATGTAGGACCCAGAGAACATGCCTAGACAATCTCTATTCTGCATCCAGGACAGCTTCAAGGCTGTGCTATGCTTGCCCTTGATTTTTATATTATCTCATCTAAGCTTAAGTATAGTAGGTGTTGGGTAGGGCTTTCTAAGCTCACATTTTTTACCAGAGGGAATTCTGGCCACATATAAAAAGAACGCTTTGAATCAGCCTGGCCTCTTTGTGACTAAACATAATTTATTTTTATATCATCTTTAATAGGTATCCCGTTTTTCTGTCTACCATGAATAAGTTTGCACCGAATATCTTTGTACATATAGCTTTCTAAAATTTTGCAAGGATATCAGTAGAAGAGACTTTTAGAAATTAATAGTACTGGGTTATTAAAGTATATATCCATAAAAACACTGGTAAATACTGCCAAATTATGTTATTTTTTAAAAATGACTATTAACCTCTCCAATGGTGTTTGAGAATGTCTGTTTCTGTGTACCTTCATCAGCTTTAGATATTAATGCTCTTTATCATTTTTGCCAAACTAGGGAAAGGATATTTCTAGGTTTACTTTATATTTCCTTGTTATAAGTGAGATCTTCTGGTTTTGCTCATTTATTTCCTTATTTATTTTAGAGTTATAAACCCTGTTTAAAGGGGGGGGGGTCTTATAAAGCAGAAATTCTAGTATTTTGCTTCATTTTAAAAGAAATTTTTAAAGTGAAATACAACATATGTGGCAAAAAGCAGACAAGTCAGGAATGAACAGCTCAGTGAGTTTTGAATAACTGACCTCAACCATGACAACATAACTCACATCCAGAACTGGAATGTTACCCAGCAGTTCAGAAAAACCCCTGGTGACCTCTCCTGTCACGACCACTTCTCCCAAGGTAACTACAGCTCTAATTTCCAACTCTATGGATTAGTTTTGTCTTTAAAAAAAAAACTTGTATGTACATAGATTTATATATTATATTCTCCTTGGTTGCTTTTGTTGACTTTTGTTGCACATAGCAGCAAACCAGCAAAAGTCTGGTTGCTTTTG
This sequence comes from Loris lydekkerianus, assembly GCA_963574355.1. Classification (NCBI taxonomy): domain Eukaryota; kingdom Metazoa; phylum Chordata; class Mammalia; order Primates; family Lorisidae; genus Loris; species Loris lydekkerianus. The sequence continues at coordinate 3,039 of CAUYPK010171081.1, forward strand.
TTGACTTTTGTTGCACATAGCAATAAATTGTTCATTCTTCTTGCTGCCAAGTACTCTACTGTATACACATACCACAATTTAGCTCTGCTATTGATAATCATCTCAGTTACCTCCAGTTTGAGACTATAATGAATAAAGATTCTATGCACATTTTTATATGTTTCTTGGGTAGATATATTTATTATTCTTGGGTAGATGAATGGGAGAGGGGAGGGGTAACAATTGTCTATAAAATTTTAAATCATTGTATTAAAATACTACTTTGGTCATGTCATTTTACCTGTTCAAATCATAAGAGCAATTCAGTGTCCTGCAATAAACTAGGAACATTTGAAAATGTACTTTAAGGTGAGTTATGAATTTATGAAATATTATCTTTTACACTTTTCCTTCTTATCTTGGGCAGAAACTTCCCACATGTTGATCCAGCACTTTAATCTCCAGCTATACTAAAAATGCCGGCAATTTTATTTAGGGCAAAATCACTCTACTTACCAACAAAGACTTAAGAAACTATAGAGGAAAAAAGGAGAAAGATGTTTTTTCTCTTAGACTTTCTCTTAAGACCTGACAATTGCACAAATGCCTTTGGAGATGGCATCCTTCCCAATGTCTTCCATACAATATTGACAGCAGTGCGAATATTGACTGAAGTTTAGTATGAGATGGCTGGGCCTCCCTAATAGGTTTAATTCCCATGTTGACCCAATGAATCTGGATATAATTAGCTGTGAAGAAGCAAACTTTAATCTTAGTTTGAAATGTCTGTGATTTTTGGCTAGCTTTTCCCTAATGTAATTTCATTATGATTATGCACTTATTTCTTTAGGAAACCCAAAACTGTAATAACCATATTCTGCTCTTTGGATTATCACTCAAAGAATGTTTCCTGACCAAATGACAGTTAACCAAAGAAGAGGAGTCATCTTTAACAGACTTTTCACTGCAGGGTCACACATTCTTTATTTTAACTTATCTGAAAGAATAAGTGTAAATATTTTCACATTGCATTCTTTTAGATTAAGTAGAAGAATTTCTCTGTCATTTAGTCTGAACAATTTAACTTCAAAATTATTTCATTTCTACACATTTCCATTATATTGTCAAGTGACAGTTCATCAATATTTTTTAGCCATAAAAATGTTAAGGTCTAATTTGCATCACTTTAGAGCTGAACTAATTTATTCATGATAGTCAATATAAATAAAACATTGAAAGTGATGATGACTATGAGATTTTACAATCTGAGCCAGGCTATACTGACCAGTTCATATATATTACAACATTTACTCTTTATAATTAATTTATGAAGAAGTGTTCTCATATTCCCATTTTACAAAACTCAGAGAGTTTATGTAAAACATAACCATTTTACATGTCTTATAAGCATTATAGTTGGGATGTGAACCCACATTTGATACATTACTGAACCCAGGAGATTTATCTATAGTATTTTACCAATCATTTCATTTCCCTGATATATGGAATTTCCTTTTTTTTTTTTTTTTTTATTAAATCATAGCTGCGTACTCCATTTGACACATTTTTATCACAATAGTTAACATAGCCTTCCTGGCATTTTCCCAGTTACCGTGCCAAGACATTTACATTCCACATTTACTAAGTTTCAAGACTTACATCTGTTTATCCCCACCCCTGCAGGTTCTCAGGCCTTTGGACTCAGACTAAATTACACCCCTGGCGTTTCTGTTTCTCCAGCTTGCAGATGGCTTATTGGGGGACTTTCAACCCCACAATCACATCCACCAATTTCCGTAGTAAATCTCACCTTAAATATTCATATATATCCTATTGGTTCTGTTTCTCTGGTAAGGCCTGATTACTACAGTTCCCAAAACCTAACACATTTCAGATAAAAACAAGGCAGTGCGGTTGGTAAATGCCTGTATTTCATTTGGATTTACAGCACCCAGTATACTGAGTGGCTTGTGGAGAGCTCTGTCACTTGTTATGCCTGGTTATAATTTTTAATCAGTACAACATGTCCTCTTTTCCTTCCCAAGGCCCATCTGTATCCTTTGCATAGTGATGTTCAACTTCCAAGAGCCAGAAAAACTAGAAATAACAAAGAACCACCAAATAAAAAGAAACGTCATCAGAAAGGAATTTTCCCATCCTGATGTGGCTTTAATATGTGCCAGTTTAACCAACTGCCATGCACATTACAAGTGTCACACATACAGCTCAGTCATGGTTGAATCACCCACAGAAATGAATTTTGTTCATTTCATTCTTCTCTTCTTTCTCTTATTTTTGGATGCTAAAAGATTACCACAATGTTTGTTTGTTTGTTTTCCTTCTGATTCTAGCCATTTTTCCTTTTTCAAAGTGTGGTAGGTATTATTTATATAAGCCAAATGTCATGGAGGAAACTGTGCTTTGCCCTTTCCACATGGGCCCTGTAAGAGGAGAATCCTGATCGTCATCTGCCTTGCTAAACCCATATCCTTTTGTGAGCAATCAAGCCATTTTTTTTTTTTTTATTGTGCATTCAAGTTGAAGTTATTCTAGCTTTACAATTATTTTATTTTAATTTAAGATGTTGAGAACAATATATATATTAAACCTCTTCCAAAAAAATTATGAAGTTGAGTTAGTTGGTTATTTATGAATTACTCATTCTATATGGGACATTTGAGGCAGTATATCAGACTCTAAACAAGACAATACAAATTTTAAAGTGACAACTTTGACTGGAAGAATGAGATTGTCAGGGAGTCTGCTTGGTATGTATTTATGTGGGGCATAAAAGCTTAAATGATTATAAAACCTGGCCTATAGGATGGCAAATTACATGTGGATTTCTTATTAATCCATCAAACTATATATTAATATAATATTTGCACCTCCAGAGAAGCAAGCAATTTCTTCACATTTAGCTCTAAAGAAAATTATTTACGTGATAATAATAACATTGATGGTAGCTTGTAACTATAGAGTGTTTACTTTGTTCTAGGCAATGTTGTAAGAGCTTTACTTATTTAATGCCTCTAACAATCCTTTGAAGTAGGAACTATTTTTTCCCCATTTTAAAAATCAGAAAACAGAGTCCCAGAGTTAGCAAACTCAATAAAACAGGAAGTTCAAAACATGACCCATTTAGGCAGCTCCTTAATGGTCTGGCTTAATCAAGAGATAATGGTAGGGTATGTAAAGGAATGATAAACAGCACATTAAACATTTAGGTCAAAATGGGATTGTGCTTCTCATATGTGGACTCTAAAATAGTCAAACTCATAGAAGCAGAGGGTTGAATAGTGGTTGCCAAGTGCTAAGGAGGTGGTGGTGGCAGGGATTAGGGAGAAGTCAAAGGATATTGTAAAATTTCAGTTAGGCAGGAGGAATACATTCAAGAGATCTATAGTACAACATGGTGATTATAGTCAATAATAATGTATTGTATACTTGGAAATGGTTGAGAATAGATTTTTGAATGTTCTCACCACACACACAAAAGATTAGGATATGAAGCAATGGATATGTTAATTAGCTTGATTAGTCATTCCACAATTTATACATATATCAAAACACATATGCCATAAATATATGCAGTTTGTATTTGTTAATTATAAAAAAAAAAAGGGAGTCATGCTATAAACATTTAATAATCTTCCATTATAGTCATCCTTGGTGTACTTGGAGGATTGGTTTCAGGACACTCCACCTCCACCCCTGTGTAAACCAAAATCTGCACAAACTCAAATCTGGCAGTCAGCCCTGTGGAATATGCTTATATGAAAAATCAGCTCTTTGTAGACGTGAACCCACACCCAAAGAATACTCTATTTTCTAACTGCATTCTGTGAAAAAAAATACATGTATAAGTGGAGCAACACAGTTCAAACCTACATGTTCAAGAGTCACCTGTATTTAACAATATATCCGAATAACTCTTCATGCAGTGAATGGAGAACTAGATTGTTATTCTAATCATTGCCTCATGTTCCAATGTATGGCTCCATCATAATTGAATTGCTTTCTTACATTGTACACTTAATTTGTTTCTAGTGTCTTATAATTTTAAACACTGCTAGGATAAACATTCTTGAATAGATATCTATATATATTTTTTTCTAATTAAATTCCTAAGATAAATCTGTAGAACAGAAATTGCAGTAACAACATCAATACAAAAAATTTTTAGGCTTTTGATATATAATGTCAAAATTTCTCCAGAAATTTGGTCAAATTTATAAATTCACCAGTAGAGTATTAGAGTTCTTATTTTCCCATAGCTTTAGGATATACTGAATTTTATAATTTATTTTTTGGGGGGAACAGAGTCTCACTTTGTCACCCTCAGTACAGTGCCATGGTGTGATAGCTCACAGCAACCTCAAACTCCCGGGCTCAAATGATTCTCTTGCCTCAGCCTCCTGAGTAACTGGGACTACAGGCGCCCAACACAACTCCCAGCTATTTTTAGAGATGGGATCTCAATCTTGGTCAGGCTTGTCTCGAACCTGTAAGTACAGGAAATCCACCAGCCTTGGCTTTCCAGTGTGGTAGGATTACAGGCATGAACCACCATGCCCAGCCGAATTTTATAATTTTTAAGAATTTTTGCCAATTGAAACTTTTGCACTTTATGAGAAAAATCGAAAACTTTTCATGGGTGTTGATTATTCATAGTTCGCATTTTGTGAATTAACTATGTTCCTTCTTCATTTCTTCTGTTAATGTAATGTTCATTGTATTATTCGTTTGTAACAATTTTTCGTAGATGAAGAATAATACCTGGCCGCTGTCGTGTATGTTGCAATTTTTTTTTAACCTTTCAATTTTGCTTACATTTTCTTCTACATATCAATGTATTTGGTTTGTAAATGTCAAATTCATAAATTTGGTCCTTTATATCTTCTGAGTTTTACATCATTCCTAGGAAGCTTTTCAAAAGCTGATAGCTGGCTGGGTACAGTGGCTCACACCTGTAATCCTAGCACACTGGGAGACCGAGGTGGGTGTATAACTTGAACTCAGGAGCTCAAGACCAGCCTGAGCAAAAATGAGACCCCAATATTTACAAAAAAATAGGAAAATTAGCCAGGCATGGTAGTAAGCACCTGTAGTCCCAGCTACTTGGGAGTCTGAGGCAGAGTCTGAGGGAGTTTGAGCCCAGGAGTTTAAGGTTGCTGTGAGCTATGGTGATGGCATTGAAGTTTAAAACTTGTGGTTTGGCTCAAGACTAATTCTTGTAGAAAGATCAATGACTCAGAGAAGGTCAATAAAAGCTGCTAGTAATCTCATATTATTAACAGCATCCTCTGCAAGTTTAGAAAGAGAATCTGCAACTATATTGAAAGTACAATGAGATCAGCCGTGAGGGCCTCTGTGGGCCAGGCTCAGTAGGAAAACTACAGACTAGTTATCAAATGAATTAATAACTTTGAACAGTGACATATCTCTGCCTGTAGCCCTCGTACCCACCTTATAAAACAAAGGCTTAAGAAACTCAAACCAGAAATTTGCCAAGGGTAGATTGTACATGCAACTCTAACTTAACTAATGATTTCTATCTTGGAGAATAAAACATGGGGATAGACCTCCACTCTGTCTCTAGGTGAAATCACACACTTAAAAAAAGACATTAAAATGAAAATGTCCACACATTATCAAATATGAGAGTTTAATTAAGAAAAAAACAAAGACAAATTTTTTCCACAATGTGATAATATTTTTTTTCCCCTGATACTTGTCTAGAGAAAAAAGGGTATCAATTGAGTATGTGTGGTAGGCTTTTCTAGAGAAACTGAACCAATTATATATACATTTACTATATATATAATATATAAACACATATACATACATATACAGGTAGATAACACACAAAAATATATATACAAAATGAGATTTATGACAAGAATTGACTCACACAGTTATTAAGGTTAACAAGTCCAAAATCTGCAGAGCTGATCTCCCACATGAAGGCTGGATGTTGGAGGATCTAGTGTCTGTTTGCCAAGCAGAAGACTGATGCTCCAGTTCAAAAACCATTAGGCAGTAGAATTCTCTCTTAACCAGGGGAAGGTTAACCTTTTATTCCTCTCAGCTGTTCAACTGAGTGAATGAAGCCCACCAAAATTAGGGAGGGCAATCTGCTCTAGTTAGTCTACTGATTTAAATGTTAATCTGGTCCAAAACACCCTCAAAGAAACACTCAGAGAAGTTTGACCAAGCATCTGGGTACCCCATGGCCCAGTCCAGTTGACCCATAAAATTAATCATTACAGTATTATTAATCTTTAAATATAGCTGTGATAGTATTATTAATCTTGAAATATAGCTGTGATAGTCAGATATCCTCTCTGAGGCCTTTAATCTCAAAAGGCCTTTTGAGATTAAAATGAAATTCATTCAAATTCCATTCCATGTGAAGTGGATGCCTGGCCTTCTCCCCAGTCTTTCCAGGAATTCTGGGTGTGTGAGAGACTGACTTATGTTCTTCCAACTCAGTTCTGACTTCAAGCTCTGGCTTGAATTATTTTTTTAATGGATTTCTCATTGTCCATGTGTGTTTTGTTCTTATTTCACACCGTGTCAGGGAAGACACATCTCAGCTTCTCTTCGTGATTTCCACATGTGGTAAAGCCAACATATGCACGCACACAAATACGAGCTCACACAGACCAACACTTCACCCATAACATTTGTGTGTCTGGTAGGTTTTACTGAAGCCTTTAAGACTATAGGAAGACTTCCTATCCCCCAAGTGCAAACAGTTTATTTTAGTCATTTCCATTTCTGATTATAAATATTTTGGTCATGTTTGCCCATTCAACCTCCAAAAGTGGATGGAATGTACCTTAAGGCATTGCATAAGAATTCGAAAATCACAGTATTAGAACTTCTGTTTATATTTACTTTCCATCTAAAAATAAATAAGAAATTAAGCTTTACCAATATCAGATCAATGGTAATATATTTATAAAACTTTAAAAGAAATATGCACATATTTGAAGTACATTCTCAAAAATATTTTAAGGATTAGCATGTAAAATCGAAAATACATTTAGAAATTCATGCTTACTACATGCCTGGTTTCTTTACCTTTTCTTTAGAGTTTTCCTTTTTTCTCTCTCCTCCATTCTTGTTTCCATCCTTTCTGTAGCAAAAATAATAATGTTAAAAGTAAGCTATGAATCTTTTGAATTCTCATCCATTGTAACTGAACTTTCTCAACTACAACTTATCTACAACTCGAGGCCCTCTTTGCACTTTTAAAGATGCATTTGTTGCAATTTTCCTCCCTCCCACCAAACTCCAGTGCTAAGGAACAGTAAGGAGATTTATTTTTCCATTGCCAGGAGTAATACAATTAGAAAGGAGAATTACCAGTGCTTAGATGATTTTAAACAATGATATTCTCTCTCTCTTCTCTCTCTCTTTCATACACACACATCCCACACACAAACATACTCCCTTCATACACCCACACACAAAGTATTGAGCCCTGGAACTTGTGAATGTTGGCTTCAGAATATTTTCCTGCTAAGAACACTGAGGAATACCAGTGTCAAGTGAGGAGTGGCTGTGGGGACCTTGATTAAAAAAAGTTACCTGTTGGGAAGTGGGGGGGAAGTCCAGAGAGGGGGGACCGAACAGGGTGTAGAGTGTGTGTAAGGAGAGAACAATTCCTGATAGTTCCAGCAGCTACTCCTGCCTCCTTTTCCCAACTTATTTGGCCATGTCAACTTATTTTTTTAAGGGCATAGGTGGAGTAAGACACCATGGCTCTGTTGGACATAGTTTAAGAAATTTTATAGGAAGGAAATGTACAGCCCAGTACCTGATATAAACAAGTACTTCATAATATAACTGGGTTTTTTTTCCCTTTCCATAGTAAAAATAATAGCTGTCTGCCAAAGATTCCTGTTTCTCTTCTTCACTGTAGTTTTACAGGAAAACAGGTGCTCACTGCAATATACAAAATTCCTACTCCAATATAAAAATTTCTGATCTTTTTATTCTGCTAAGGAGGATTAACTTTGCTAAATCTCCAAAGATCCTAACTTCCTGAAAGTGCTGTCTTCAGACACAAAAGCATTAGTTACATACTGCACATTTGTTATTTATTTCATACTAGGTTTTAAGAAGGACCTTGACTGTCTGACATACATGCAGAGGAAGATGACAAGAAGGGTGAAGATTTCTCAAATCTTCATAATTGAGAAACATGTGATGGGCTAAGTGATAGTTGGAGAAGAAATAGAAAAAACAAACAAACAAACACAGGGAGTTTGTGTTTACTGTCTTATAGGAAGACTTCCTACCCCACAAGTGCAAGCGGTTTATTTTAGTCATTTTAGGTTCTGTTAAACACATTCCTATATCACTCTGGGGGTCAGGAGAGAGGCAAACTGGGCTTTGTGGGATATGTTAGCTAATATGAGAAAGAACTCTCTAGCAATTAGAGTTTTCTGAAAGTCGCATGAGCTGCTTTGGGAACTGCTAAAGTGCCCTGCCATCGGAAGCAAATGACCAGAGTTCCAATGATAATCAAAGACAGACAGAGGCTTGGACGAGGTGGACTGTAAGGCTTTTTGCTGCCCTTTGGTAACTCAAGGAAAAGGCAGCAACCCGCAACCCTCCTCTTCTTCTTTCTGGGTCTCGCTCTTGCTTTTGCCTCCCTCTGCGCCCCCCCCCCCCCCATCCATCACCTTCTGACTATTTGCAGACACGCACACTGGGGCTCAGGAAGGAAGACATGGGGGGACCTGTAGGCCTACCTACTCCTCTCATCCCTCTCTACACCCCACTTTTACTCAGTGCTGTGGATTCAGTACTGTACTTCACAAAAGAAGATACTTGGATAGCTAACAAGAGGTAAAACGATGCTTAACTTCATTCGCCGTTCATGAAATGCAAATATAATGAGCTACCACTACACACCCACTTTAAAATGGCTGAGCTTAAAAAGTGGAGTAACTGGAGCCCTCCAAAACTACCAGTGGTAGTTTCTGGAAGAGTTAAACTTATGTCTACCATATGTTCACTCAAGGACTTGTTTACAAATGTTGATAGCAGCTTTGTTTGTAATAAGCCCAAACTGAAAGCAACCCTACAGTGTATGGACAGATAAATGAATACACTGATTATGTTTGTCCATACAATGGAATATTACTCAACAGTACAAAGGAAACAACTATTGGTATATCTAAATGAATAGTGACTCAAAATTGTGCCGAGTGCAAGAAGGCAGGCAAAAAAGAATGCATACACTATGATTTCCATTTAAATAAGATTCTCACCTACTGTGCATGATGCAATGTACATTTCAAAACTATTAAGAAATGAATATAATTGTGATGGATGTGTTACTTAGTTCAATGTAAACATTTCACATTGTGTATTGAAGCAGTACCCTGAACCCCCTAAATGCATCAATGTACAAAGTTATGATTTAATAAAAAAAATTAAAAAAAAAATTCTAAAAAATGAAAATACTCTGCAGTGACATAAAGGGGATGTTTGGTTGTTTCTAGACAGGGATAGAGGCAGGGAAGCCTTATAAAGAGTTATAGGAAACTTTAAAGGCTGGTAAAAATGTTTGTCATTGTGATTTTAGGGGAAACTGGTACATATGTCAAAACATCAAATTGTATACTTCAAATCTGTGCGATTTAATGTACTTCAATCATTCCATAGTAGAGTTGAAAAAAATTTAACTATAAAAAATTTAGCTTAGCTATTTTTCACCTTTATTCTACCTCATGACTTTCAAATCAATTTGTTAGGTTCTGTGAAAAATCGGTTGGAATTTGTACACATTGAGACATCGCTTGGGCAAAATTGATTTTACCTTTAACAGACATGTTAACTAAGTTTTTTATTTTGTTATAATCCACTTGGATGATAATTTATGAATAACAAAAACAACTGGAATTGAATACTTGAGCCAAATATCTAGTGTATATTTTCCCCAACACATAGAATGTGTGAGGTAATCTTGGGAAGGTTTTATTTAACCATTTAAAGAAATTAAAAATTCAAATTACAAATAGTAATAAAGCAAGAATTTACACAGGGCATCTGAGTTGCCTCAGGGTGTTAGTACATCTTTTTTGCTCCATTTCTCACAGCAGGACTCAGCACAGGGATTTTAAGTAGAGCTACTGTGTCCAACCACGTGTTCTATTTGAGAGTGTCCCCTGTCCCCTATACTTTGGGGGTTGTTTCTTGCTAATATTGAGGAATAATGAGACCTTCTTACCATGAATTCACCCAAAGTCTGAAAAAAGGCCTATTAAAAAAAAAATACCACGTGGTTCTTTGTTGTCCTATGCCCACTTGCTTGAATTTTCTACTTGTGTATTTTATGGGAAATGTCTGGGTTTTCTCTGTTTTACTCATCAGAATATTATTTTTAGAGTTAATTTAGAACTATCAGATGCCCAGAGAATCTATTTGCAGCTCTATTTTACAGAAGAGTCAAACGTTTCATACAGTTAAGTATAAATGCAATTAAATACCCAAAATGTAAGAGTCTAATTTGAAACACAGATTTTCCAAGTTAAGAATAAGTTCCAAGGTTTGGCAGAGTACACGATCACATCTCTCAGATTCTCTATTTACACTGCGACACACGCATAGATGCATCAGCACCCCTTCAGGCTGATCGCTAACAAATTGCTATAGGTTAGGCCATTTTTGAGTGGGTTTAATTTTATAGTGAATTTACTAGATACGTTGATAAGCTGACAATTTCATATATACAGAACTTTCTGTCCTCTCCATGTGGAGAGTCTAAGAATCCTGGAAAGAGGAATGCAGGGCTTAGTGACATGGGTGAGCTTGTTAGAGTAAACATCAGGAGTACTACAATAATTACAGCTACCGTTTATTAAGGCATTACTTAGTATTAGGTACTATGCTGAGCACATTATTAGTAACACTTATAGAATGCTTATGTTGTGCCAGACACAAAGCAAAACACTTTACCTGCATTTTCTCTATTAAAACTTTCAACTATAAATGTGATTAATTTCATTTTACGAACAAAGAAACTTAGGCAAAAATTTTTAGCCACATGGTTAATAAACAAGTGAATTAATTCTTTACTGTGTCAAGTCCCTTGTTTTCCTCCTTGGCTGTCCTTGAGATCTGCCTTTTTTTTGCTAGGGCTGGGTTTGAACCCACCACCTCTGGCATATGGGGCCGGCTCTCTACTCCTTTGAGCCATAGGAACCTCCTGCCTTTTTATTCTTGAAAGATGAAGCAACTTCTCTTTCATCTCTCCTTGGCCCTGAGAGTCTTTGTTTTTTAGGCTATTGAACTCTTCAAGTGCAAAGAATACTTGAGTTCTCAAAAGTGCCGTGCAAACAGGTATGACCCAATTCTTTAAGCTTCAAATAGAATTAGTACAAATTTTATCAAAAACTTCCTCTAAATTTTTTTTCTGAGGATTCTGGGAGTGAGGATCTATTGTAGCATAAGAAATTATTCCAAAACTTAGTGGCTTAAAACCATGATTATTTTGTATTTCCCATGGTTTCTTTGAGCCAGGAGTAAGGTTTGGATATAGTGGAGACGGCCTGTTATCCTGCATGATGTGTGGTATCTCAGCTGGAAAATGCTGAGACTGGGAACTGGAATCATCAGCAGGCTTGCTTGCCCCCCACACTTTTAGTGGCTAATGCTGGCTCAGTGCTCAACTGTAGCTGCCAGTCAGGATATACACACCTGAGGTACTGGTTGGGCTTCCTCACATGATGGTGGCGTCGTTCCAGGGAAGATGGGTGAACAAGCACCAGATGGCAGTCATACCCCCTTTCCCCACCTGGCTTCATTCACCGTGCAGAATCACTTTCACTCAAAAGCACTCAAAAATATCCACCAGGTTCGAGAAGAAGGAACATAAATTCTGCTTCTTGGCTTGGTGCCTGTAGCTCAGTGGCTAAGGCACCAGCCACTTACACTGGAGCTGGTGGGTTCGAATCCAGCCCAGGCCCACCAAACAACAATGACAACTACAACCAAAAAATAGCCGGGCATTGTAGCAGGTGCCTATAATCCCAGCTACTTGGGAGGCTGAGGCAAGGTCTGATTGGGTTCCCTTCCCAAAGCCTGTCCTTAAATCCCATAAGCTTTTAGAAATAGATTGACCCAGGAGATGCCTTTGTGAAAATATCTAAATAGAAAAGAAATACTCTCGCAATAGTCCCTTAACAGTCAGATGTACATGGAAGCTATGACATTAACACACATTCCAACTATTTCTCCACAGTCCTATAGTACTACTGTCCTCACCGCTTTCTTGGAGAGTCTGGCCTAAGCCTCTCCTCCCCTCCCACTGCCCCTCGGGGTGGCAGCACACCATGTGATGCACTCACTTGTGACAGCTAAATGGATTATGGTGGATACCTGGCTCAAATTAATCCAATCAGACTGTTTTCCTAGGACAATGAGATAGGACTAAAAGACAGTAACTGGTATAGTCTTAGCACAGCAGAGAAAACCTCTTGGCAAAGGCAGAGGCACAAAGTAGAGACTGCGAGAATTTGTGGCAGTGTGCACATTGGCCTCAGAGAGTGAGAAAAAGGCCTAGACACCCTTCTTGCTCCTGGCCTGGCTGAGATAGCCCAGCAACACAGCAATCGCTTATTTTATTGCTTCTGCTAGTTTGGCAATCAAGTGAGCAGAAATTGTTCTATATAAGACATGAGACAGAAAGTAGAAAGACACTTTATCTTCATTATAGTTTGTTTATTTACTATTTCCTGGGTATACATGTAGTAAATAGTGAAGAATCATATATCAAAATGTGATTGATGCTTTTCTGTGATATTCTAGGACCATTAAAAGAATAAAGTATCTTTTAGCACTGAGTAAATGTCACAGTGAACTTCTTATCCTAGGTGACTAAAGAACTTTCTCAAGAAATCACACACTGTTGAAGTTATCTGTGAAGATACCTGGCCTGTGTAAATCCTGCACGGTGCCCTTTCTTTGAGGGGTGCCACAGCAGGGCTTTGCAGCATGTTATGCCACTTGTCAATTTTCTGAAGAAATCTCTCTTTGGGACATCACAGCAAAACAAGCAAGCAAACAAACAAAATCAAGCTTGTAAAGCACTTCTTAAAGTGTGTGCTGGTTTCCAGAAATGGGATGAAATGCATTAGCGGATTAAAATGCATTGTGGGAAAAGTCTCACTCACAATTAAATAATTTAGGAGTTTGTGTAAAGCTGCATGTGTGATTCTTCCTACCACTGACTGATGATGGGCCAGTGGAGTTCAGAATGAGGACATGATTTTCTTGGAGGAAAGGAAGTAGACTCCATGCTCACTAACTGTTAAGCAAGCTACTGAATACATCAATCCTCTTTTCCCTGTTTGTAACACAGGGATAAAGCATGATTTACTCCAATGGGATATGTTGAGGGTTTAACAGGGTAGTGTACATAAAAAAAAAAAAACAACTGGTGCATGCATTGATGTTCTTAATAAATCTCAGACTACTTATTGTAGTACTTGTGTGTTACCTTTATTATCACAGACGAATTTGCAAATTCCAGGACAGTTATTCTGGCATATGAAAAATCTGATGTACTGGCTGCATGGTGGCAAGAAACTCACTTCTACTCAACAAGACCACTTTCATTTCCATGTGTGCGTGTGTGTGTTAAATTCTTCTGTACCAAATCCTGTGGTTTCTGCTGTCAGGTTTCACTTTCTTTGTCTATCTTTAGTTTTGTCTGCTCGGGGGCCAGAGATGCGGTTTTGTTATTTTGCTGCCTAACCTTTCAAATTACCAGCAAAACCGTCCATTCCCGGACCTCCTCCACCCTGTTTATCTCAACCATGCACCGTTTCATGTGAGCCCTCACACAGGCAATCAGACGGCCACTGGACTGGTCCGGGGAAAGTGATGGGAACTGCTAAGAGAATGTGATTGGAAACCTCCATAGTGTAACTATGCCCCTGATAAATGTCCCTTTTTTCCTCCACACCTACAATTTCTGGCCTTTGCCACTCTTAATACAGTATACTTTGCGTTTTCTTTCTTAGATCACTCAAAGTTACACAAACAGCATTTTGGACTTAAAATTTGAGTTCAAAACACTCTTATGGCTGAATGCCACAAGCACACATGTTATAGTTAATGTATAACTAATTACACTGAAGCGTTATTGTACTCTCTCCTAAGCTCCTCCTCCCTCACAGTCCCATGGTACCATTTATTTATATATTTATTTATTTATTTTTTATTGTTAAATCATAGCTGTGTACATTAGTGCAATCAAGGAGTACAATGTACTGGTTTCATATACAATCTGAAATATTCTTATCAAACTGTTCAATGTAACCTTCATGGCATTTTCTTAGTTATTGCATGTACACATTTGTATTCTGCATTTAGTAGGTTTCACCAGTACCCATTCTAAGATGAACCATAGGTGTGGCCCCACCCATTACCCTCCCTCTACCAAAACCTCTCCCCTCCCTTCCCCTTCCTTGGCCCTTTCCCCATAGTCTTGTGCTATAGTTGGGTTATAGCCTTCATGTAAAAGCTATAAATTAGCTTCATAGTAGGGCTGAGTACATTGGATACTTTTTCTTCCATTCCTGAAATACTTT
>CAUYPK010171082.1:2500-20000 GCA_963574355.1 Loris lydekkerianus
AGGCACCACCCCATAATACTATATTGTACATTTAAAAATTTGCTAAGGAGACCTCATGCTACATTTGCTTACTACAACAAAATAAAATAAAAATACTGTACGTACTTCTAAAATCTCCCCAGAAAATAAACAAATTAGTGATTTAATGTTCTATAAGGGTTACGGTGGAGGTTAAAGGTATTAACTACCTTTACAAGGTTGGGGGTAAAAATCTCCCCAAAAGACATTTTCATAAAATTATTTGTTTCATTTTGGGGTTTTTTAATTTGTTCTTTTTCCATATTGCTCTTCTTTTTTCCCACCTTTCTCACCTTTGTGTATGTTCTATTTGTTCAAAATATAAAATACACATTAAGTAATTAAAGGTCTTACAAATGTTAAGTGCCGTAAATGAATGAACAAGTTAATAAACAGATCTTCTCAAACAGAAAGTTTCAATAATGGAATAAGGGAAGAGCTCATAAAAGGACTCAAGAGAAGAGAGAGACCATAATAGTTTTGTTTTGATTAATGCCTAAATGGAACACTTAAACTTGATGTTAACATCTGTCATGCAATGAATTGAGCTTATGTGCAATAAAAGACTCACAGAATAGGTTGTACTTATAGTCATTTTAACTAATCACAGATATCCACAAACATATGGCCCAAAAATGTTCATCCCTACATAGCCTATGACTAAAGAAAAAATGTCCAGGAAGTAATTAAATAAATAAATCTCATACTGGAGAAAAGCTTTGTGATGTAAAAAATTAACATACATCTTATAAAAGTAACATTATGTCACTAAAAATGCATTTTCAGGCTGGCATGCTGGCTCACAACTGCAATCCTAGCATTTGCAGGATGGGAGGATTGAGGTGGGAGGATTGCTTGAGACCAGGAGTTCAAGAACAGCCTGAGCAACATAGCAAGACTTCATCTCTATAAAAAAATAACGTAACTAGCTGGGTATGGTGGCACGTGCCTGTAGTCTCAACTACTAAGGAGGTTAAGGTAGGAGGATCAATTGAGCCTTGGTTTTCAAGGTTGCAGTGAACTATAATGATGCCACTGCACTCTAGCCTGGGCAATAGAGCAAAACCATATTTCAAAAATAAACCAAAAGGGCAGGAATGGTGGCTCACGCCTATAATCCTGCACTCTGGGAGGCTGAGGAGGGAGGATCCCTTGAGGCCAGGAGTTTGAGACCAGCCTGAGCAAGAGGGAGACCCCATCTCTACTAAACATAGAAAATTAGCCAGCTGTTGTGTCTGCCCATAGTCCCAGCTACTCAGGATGTTGAGGCAGGAAAATCACTTGAGCCCAGGAGTTTGAGGTTGCTGTGAGCTAGGTTGATACCACGGCACTCTACCGGGGCAACAGAGTAAGATTCCGTCTCAAAAAAAAAATTTTTTTGGCCAAGCGTGGTGGCACATGCCTGTAGTCCCAGCTACTTGGGAAGCTAAGGTAAGAAGATTGCTTGAGCCCAGAAGTTTGAGTCTAGCCTGGGACAAATAAGAAGACCTATCTCTAAAAAATAAAAGTAAAACAAAACAAATAGGAAATAAAAAAAATTAAGGTTAAAATAAATGTTAGAGTATTTAAAGACACAAATATTAATGGCATATTTAGTCTTTAAAAAGCTGATTACCCAACAGTATATATAGTATAATTCCATTTTTATATTTTTTAATATATATCTTTAGGTAGCTAAATATATATATATATATATATATATATATATATATCAAAATGTTGAAAGTGGTCAACTCTTTATGACAAGCTTATGTTACCTTATTTTTGTCTTTTCTTAATCTATATTTTCAAGTTTGCACATTATAATTAATAATTAATATACATTATTACCTTTCCTAGAACAAAAATGGTTATTATTATATCAAAATGTCTGCACTCCCATAGGCATTACCAAGTATCATCTATTATAATGTGCATTTTTATTTCCAGCCAGATACCTGTAGAAAAGCCTCATAGCTAATAGACCAAGCCTCTGAAAAAGAAGCTGAGAAAAATTTTAAAGTAGTAGATTACTAGGGCCATGTTGTATGTCACAGTAAGGGCAATTCTGTTTCAGTTAAGGTTCCCATATGTCTGAAGTTGGTCCAATTATGATGAAAATAGCAATAATTTGATCCCATTAGACAAATGTTGAGAGAGCTCTTTGGATGCCCAGTGTGGAGCCAGACACCAAGTGTGGGGTAGAAGATGAGGACTAAAAATATAAGACTTAGTCTTTGAATTAGTAAGTCTATTATCTTTCTGAGAACTACACAAGGCCAACAAAATAATTAAAGATAAAAATCAGAAGAGGAGGGCCAGGTGAGGTGGCTCATGCCTGTAATCCTAGCACTCTGGGAGGCCGAGGCGGGAGGATCCCTTGAGCTAGGGAGGTCAAGACCATTCTGAGCAAGAAGAGCAAGACCCCATTTCTACTAAAAATAGAAAAACTAGCCGGGAGTTGTGGCCCCCGCCTCTATAGTCCCAGCTACCTGAGAGGCTGAGGCAAGAGGATTACTCAAGCCCAAGAGTTTAAAGTTGCTGTGAGCTGTGATGACTCCATGGTACTCTACCCAGGGCAGCAGAGTGAGACGGTGTCTCCAAAAAAAAAAAAAATCAAAAAAGGAAATAATGGTGTGCAACACGTAATTTTAGTAAGGAACTAATGGAAAATAGCTTCAGTACTTTAAAGACATCATGTATACAGTAGAGTTCTACACTTGGTATATTAAATAAGGAAGGTGGTGATCGGTTCAGCGAATGCATAGAACAAGAGCCTCCAATTTCCCCTCCAAAGGTCAGGAGTGGTCATCCTTCAGGGCATGACTTCCCACAGAGCTCAGCCTCAGAGTCCTTTTTAACCGTATATTCCAAGCAACAGCAGGTGGCACTGAAAGTGAAATCACTGCCATCCTGAATGTTTGCAGAGAGTGCTACAGGCCAAAGAGGACGAGATCAGCAGTGGCCAGAGTGGACCTGTAGTAGCACTTTATTTTATCTCTTGTCATGGAATGCCCATGACACATATATGCAGTTCCTTCTGACAGGAATGCCTTTGTCTTTATCAGCCTAGAAACTCCTTTTCCTCCCTCTTTCCTTCCTTCCTTCCTTTCTTCCTTCCTTCCTTATTTATTTATTTATTTATTTATGGACAGAGACTCACTCGGTCGCCCTGGTTTGAGAACCACGGCGTCATAGCTTATAGCAACCTTAAACTCTTGGGGTGAAGTGATCCTCTTGTCTCAGCCTCCTGATTAGCTAAGACTACAATTGCCTGCCACAAAACCCAGCTAGTTGTTCTATTTGTAGTAGAAATGGGGGTCTTGCTCTTGCTCAGGCTTGAGCTCAGACAACCTATCCACCTTCACTCCTGGAGTGCTAGGATTACAGGCATATGCCACCGCATCTGGCCCTTTTCCTCCTTTAAAATGTGGTCAAGGGCAGTGCCTGTGGCTCAGTGGGTAGGGTGCCGGCCCCATATACCGAAGGTGGCGAGTTCAAACCCGGCCCCGGCCAAACTGCAACAAAAAATAGCTGGGTGTTGTGGCAGGCACCTGTAGTCCCAGCTACTCAGGAGGCTGAGGCAAGAGAATCACCTAAGCCCAGGAGTTGGAGGCTGCTGCAAGCTGTGATGCCCCAGCACTCTACCGAGGGCAATAAAGTGAGACTGTCTCTAAAAAAAAAAAAAAACAACAATGTGGTCAAACATTATCACTCTGTTAGGCCGTCCCTGACTCCTCCACACTTGCACAGTCACACACATGCGCGTCATTCACAGGACTTGGTCATCCTTCAGTGGCCTTTATAGATCTTCACTACAATTATTCCTTTGCATGTCTGTGTATCATATTCTTCATAAGACAAATGCGCAATCAGAAGCTTGGAGGGCAGGAAGCATGTCCCATTTGTTTTTCATGCCTCTAGTGTAACACTTGCACATAGCACAGTGCTGAGCGCACAGACGATAACAAATGTGTGTCCGCGCACTTCCACTCACACCTCTGTACACCATTCACTGTTCTAAGTACCAGGGAAACCACAATGAACAAGACTTAAGGCAAACTGTACAACCGTACAAAAGTAATACATGTAAGCAAAGTGTTTGTGCCCCTGTAACGTTCTGAAATTTAAAAAAAAAGAGGTGAGAATAAGAAAAAAATAAAAACAATGAACAAGACAGCCATAGGCCCTGCTCTTGTGAAATGTATATCCTACTATCCGACAGGATGCTGAGGTGAAGAGTGTGTGGTGAAGATGGAGGGTAGAAAGGAGCCAGCCCTGTGAGCACGGAGGGGGAGCATTTTAATGCAAAGGACTACTGGTTAGTGTAGACTCAGAGATGAGAGAGACTTTAAATATGGTCAAGTATGGCTGGGCATGTTGACTCATGCCTCTAATCCCAGCACTTTAGAAGGCCAAGGTGGGAGAATTGCTTGTGGCCAGGAGTTTGAGAATAGCCTGGGCAACATGGCAAGATCCCATTTATACAAATAAAATTTCTAGTTAGCCAGGTGCGGTGACATGCCTGTAGTCCTATCTACTTAGGAAGCGAGGCAGGAGGATTGCTTCAGCTGAGCAGGTGTTGGGTGTTGCACTAAACTATGAGCACCCCACTCCCACTGTACTTCGGCACGGGTAACAGAGCAAGTTCCTATCTCTAAAAAATAATGAAAAAAGAAAAAAACAGAAAAAGAAAAACGTTCAAGTAGCAAACATTCAAAAAGCCATTATCTGAGGTACCTAGAATAAGCAAATTCATAGAGAGAGAAAGTAGAATAGAGGTTACCAGGGACCTGGGGAAGAGAAAAATGGCAAGTTATTGTTTAGCAGTACAGTTTCTATTTGAGATGACAAAAAGTTCTGAAAATAGATGTGGTAATGGTTATATAACAATGTGAATGTACTTAATCCACAAAATCGTATACTTCAAAATGATTAAAGAGGTAAATTTTATGTTATTTTTGTAATACAAGCAACATTTTTTTTTTAAGGCCCGTATGTAGCCAGGCGCCTGTAGTCCCAACTACTCAGGAGGCTGAGACAGGAGGATCATTTGAGCCCAGGAGTTTGAAGTTGATGTGAGCTAGGCTGACACCACGGCACTTTATTCTGTATCAAAATAAATAAATAAATAAATTTATAAATAAATAAAAGGCCAGTATAAATGGAAAATAATGAATCTATGAAGAATCACAGGAATCAGACAGGTAGGCAAGGGCCATCTCAAGGAGTTTTGGAGGCCTATAAAGTTGAGATTTCACTCTAATTGTAGTGAACAACCACGGAGGGCTTTAAGCAAAGGGAGTCACACAATCTAATTTATTTACATTTTGAAAAGATCTCTCTGGCCTCTATGCTGAGAACAAGATTGGTTGGGAGCAAGAACTGAAGTGGAAGAAGGACAATTTAAGAGGTTTTTGCAGAGGCTGAGAAGAGCTAAAGGTGGCCTAAGTGTTAGCAGAGGACATACTGTATATACTTGAGTATATACGGTAAGTGTTAGTTGAATATACAATATAATCTGGAGCTCATGAAAACAGGAATTACTGATACATTAAATGTGGTAGGTAAGAGAAAGAGAATTAAAAAAAATACCAAGGGTGGGGCCTAAGGCATTGGGATGATGATATGAGGAAGACTTTGAAAGAATGAGGTTTAAAAAGGTATAAGGCTACAGTTCTAGCTCCAATGGCCATTAGACTACCCAGCAGCCACATTGAGTTTGTAGAATAAATGAATCCCAATAACTTATATAGTTATCCCTCCTACTACATATAAGACAAAAGCCAGAAGTTCCTTGAGAGCACAGGATATACCCTATATAACTTTTTCATTCTTGGTATTCTTTTTTGTTGTTGTTGGAGACAGAGTCTCACTTTGTCACCCTCAGTAGAGTGCCATTGGCATCACAGCTCACAGCAATCTCAAACTCCTGGGCTTAAGTGATTCTCTTGCCTGTCTCCCCAGTAGCTGGAACTATAGGTTCCCACAATAACACCCAGCTATTTTTAGAAACAAGGTCTGGCTCTGGTTCAGGCTGGTCTCGAACCTGTGAGCTCAGACAATCCACCCACCTTGGCTGGTCCCAGAGCATTCTTCGTATTCTTTAGCATAATGACAAACCTAATGCCTGTTCAGTAAAGACTTGCTATACTGAATTTCATTCAACTGACTTGACCAGGCTCTATAGGGAAGACAGGACTTCTGATGGACTTCATAAAGTTTGCAAAAAACAGAAAGAAAAATGAGAATATTTCAGGTTAGAGAATAGTGAACATACAAGATAGACTAATAAAGAGGTTGACATGCTTGGAGCAGGACACACCAGATGCCAAGACACACATTCCAGCAGGAGGATCATGCTACAGCCCCACATCCAATCGGTCAGTAAATCCTCTTGGCTCCATCTTCAGAAAATGTCCATAATCTTATTCCTTCTTACCTCCACTGCTACGTCTCTGGTCTAAATCCTATTATCTCTCACACCCAGATTATCGCAATAGCCTCCCAACAGGTCTCCTGGCCCAACTCTTGACCCCATAGGGATTACTATCAACACAGAAACTAGACAAGCTTTGTTCACAGTAAAATATAGGCCATTCCCCTGACCTGCAAGGTCTTTCCACACCCCTCCTTCTATGACCTTACCCGATGCTACTGTCCCCTCACTCTCTCCATCAAGGCCCCACTAGCCTTTTTTTTTTTTTTTTTTTTTTTTGTCTCACTATGTCACCCTTGGTAGAGTGCCATGGCGTCACAGCTCATAGCAACCTCAAACTCTTGGGCTTAAGTGATTCTCTTGTCTCGGCCTCCCAAGTAGCTGGGACTACAGGCATCTTCCACAATGCCCAGCTATTTTTTGTTTAGCAGGCCCAGGTCGGGTTTGAACCTGCCTGCCTCAGTGTGTGTAGCCGGCACCCCAACCACTGAGCTATGGATGCCGAGCCTAGGCTCCTTTCTAATCCTCGACACACCACACATGTCCCTACTCCAGGGTCTCTGCTTGCTCTTTCCTCAGCCCCTCCCCAACACATCTCCATGGCTCTCTTCCTCAGCTATTCTAGGTCCTCACTAGATAACAGCTCCTCAGGGAAGCCTTCCTTGACCACCACCCCTCTCTGCACTCTCTATCCCCCTACTCAGCTTTATTTTCTCCCACAGCAATTAGCACCATCTGAAGTGCTGAATGTTTTACTGACTGTGCTGCTCACTGCTGCCTCCTCAGTTTCTAGAATAGACACATGTTAGATTCTCAGTGAATGTTGGTTAAATTAAACACTCACAAATTCCTTGGGTTTCTGGATTATCTGAGGCAGAAGGAAATTTGAACTGAGACTGAGCACTGGGGGTCACAGGAGGGCTTGTGCCCAGGGCCCTGTGGACTGACTCACACACCTGCATTTTCTGCCTTTTCCAAAATTCCCTTTTCCCCACATTCATATGTAGAAGGCCTAACGCCCAGAACCTTAGGATATGACTATTCAGAGACAGAGCCTTTAAAGAGGTGCTTAAATTAAAATGAGCCCATTAGGGTGGGCCTTAATGCAATCCTACTGGTATTCTTTTAAGAAAAGGGAATTTGGGGTGGCATCTGTGGCTCAAAGGAATAGGGCGCCAGCCCCATATGCTGGAGGTGGTGGGTTCAAAAACAGCCCCAGCCAAAAACTGCAAAAAAAAAAAAAAGAAAAAGAAAGAAAGAAAAGGGAACTTGAGGCTGGGTGCGGGGGGCACATGCCTGTGATCCCGGCACTCTAGAGGCCAAGGCATGTGGATTGCTTGAGCTCAGGAGTTCAAGAGCAGCCTGAGTAAGAATGAGACCCTGTCTCTACTAAATAGAAAAAAACTAGCCAGGCATCATGGTGGGCACTTGTAGTCCCAAGTATTCGGGAGGCTGACACAAGACGATTGCTCAAGCCCAAGAGTTTGAGGTGGCTGTGAGCTATGATGTCACAGCACTCTACCCAGGGCACAGAGTGAGATGCCATCTCAAATAAATAAGAGGGAATTTGGACCCACAAAGACACCAAGGATATGCACACACAGAGAAAAGGCTGTGTGAGGACAGTGTGAGAAATTAAGAATCTGCAAGTGTCTTAGTCCACTTTGTGCAACAAGTCCCTGGGTAATTTATAAAGAGTGGAAATTTATTTCTCATAGTTCTGGAGGCTGGGAAGTCCAATATCAAGGTGCCGGATCTGACAAGGGCCTTCTCACTGTCTCATCAGACACCAGATATGCAAAAGAACGGGAGAGGGTAAAAACGAAACACATATCCTTTTATAAAAACCCACTCCCTCGATAACAACATTGATTCATTCAAGAGAGCAGAGCCCTTTTGGCCTAATCACTTCTTGAAGGTTTCACCTTTTAACATCACACAATGGTGACTGTAGCTCAGTGGATAGGGTGCCGGGCACATGCACCAAGGCTGGAGGGTTCAAACTCAGCCGGAACCAACTAAACAACAATGACAACTGCCACAAAAAAAAAAAAAAATAGCTGCAGCTACTTGGAAGACTGAAGCAAGAGAATCACTTAAGCCCAAGAGTTTGAGGTTGCTGTGAGCTGTGACGTCACTCTATCCAGGGGGACAGCTTGAGACTCTGTCTAAAAAAAAAAAAAAAATTATATATATAATGGCACAATGGCAATTAAATTTCAACATGAGCATGGGAGGAAGCAAAATTCAAACCATACACGTAGCAGCAAGCCAAGGGGTAAAGCCCCAGAAGAAACCATTTATTCAAACACCTGGCACTTGGACTCCTCCTTCTAGGACAGTGAGAAAACACATTTCTACTGTTAAAGCCACCCGGTCTGCGCTATTTTGTTATGGCACCCAAAGCTAACTAGGATACTGTATATGCTCAGCAGCACGGCCAAATGGAAATGTACCTCTTCTTTTCCATGACAATTACCCTTACAGTGAATCAGGAGTTATTGCCATTAACACCTTCACATTGGTATTTAGAATAATCAGTATTTCCCAGGAAATGTATTTTTTATTTTTGTTGAGATGGAGTCTCCCTCTGTTGCCAGGCTAGAGTACTGTGGCATCAGCCTAGTTTCCAGCAACCTCAAACTCCTGGCCTCACCTGATCCTCCTACCTCAGCCTCCCACGTAACTGAGTCTACAGGCACGTGCCACCAGGCCTGGCTAATTTTTCTATGTTTAGTAGAGACAGGAGTCTCACTTTGCTCAGGCTGGTCTCAAACTCCGAAGCTCAAGGGATCTTGCCATCTAGGCCTCCAAGAGTGCAAGGATTACCCACAGTCCCTGTGACAGTAGGGCAGCTGGAAAGGACCATAAGATTTCTCAGCATTGGAGAGAAAGGGTTGAGATTCTCTTTCAGAAAATTCAACAAAGGGCGGCACCTGTGGCCCAGTCAGTAGGGCACCAGCCCCATATACCGAGGGTGGCGGGTTCAAACCCAGCCTGGCCAAACAGCAACAAAAAAATAGCCAGGCGTTATGGCGGTTGCCTGTAGTCCCAGCTACTCAGAAGATTGAGGCAAAAGAATCACCTAAGCCCAGGAGTTGCAGGTTGCTGTGAGCTGTGATGCCATAGCACTCTACTGAGGGTGATAAAGTGAGACTCTGTCTCTACAAAAAAAAAAAAAAAGAAAGAAAAGAAAAGAAAATTCAACAAAGACAGATCAAGTTATTAGTACTGAAAGTTTAAGAGCTAAGCAATAATTCTAAATGTCCTGTCCACGAAGACCATGTGAAGAGTGACATAATCATCATGTGGCACCAAAGGGCCACAGGGAGGAGAGGGAAGTGGGGGCTGGCAGACCCAGGAGCCATGCTGGAGGGGCGACTGAATTGATGTTATATAAAAATAGGCAGAGATTTCAGTGATACATTGAGAGAGAATTCAGCACATTCTTAAGGAGGAGAAAAGACACAGAATGTGACCAGACACATGCCTAAGTCTTGTTCCTCCACCTGCCATCAGCCCAATTTCCCAGAAGTAACCTTATGTTAGCAATTGCCAGAGCGTGTTTCCCAGGACAGTAGTAGACATGTGCTCCAGGGGGAAAAATGAAATTGAAAATTTTCTTGTGAACTTTGAAATTTATTCCAGAACTTTCCATAACTTAAAGCACATTTGTAAATTTCTTCCAGATGATTACGTCATAAATCGTTTTTCTTCCCAAAAGAATCTGAAACAACTACTATTTTGGGAAGCATCACTTTAAACCTTTCTGATATTGCTATTGGGGAGTAAAAGTTACCAAACCACTGCCAGCAACACAGTGGAGGGTACCAAACCAAAACAGCTGTCAGGCCCTAATGCTGTGCCTTCAGACATGAAGACATTTGTTGAAAGAAGTTGGGAGAGAGGGACAGGGAGGCAGCCAGTTCCTAGCATTAAGGTATGGATGATCTTTTTAAAAAAGTAATAAATACTGTTGTTTCTATGTGACCCTGTGGTAAACACTTTACAGCAACTACTTAAAAAGTAGACTTTAGGCAGCACCTGTGGCTCAGTGGGTAGGGTGCCGGCCCCATATTCCAAGGGTAGCGGGTTCAAACCTGACCCCAGCCAAACTGCAACAAAAAAATAGCCAGGCGTTGTGGTGGGTGCCCATAGTCCCAGCTACTCAGGAGGCTGAGGCAAGATTGTCGCCTAAGCCCCGGAGTTGGAAGTTGCAATGAGCTGTGACATCACAGCACTCTACGGAGGGTGATAAAATGAGACTCTGTTTCTAAAAAAAAAAAAAAAAAAGTAGACTTTCGGCTTGGCACCTGTAGCTCAAGCAGCTAAGGCACCAGCCACACACATCGGAGTTGGTGGGTTCAAATGCAAGCCCGGGCCTGCCAAACAACAATGACAACTAAAACCAAAATATAGCCAGGCGTTGTGGCAGGCGCCTATAGTCCCAGCTACTTGGGAGCCTAAGGCAAGAGAATGGCTTAAGCTCAGGAGTTAGAGGTTGCTGTGAGCTGTGATGCCACAGCACTCTATCCAGGGCAATAGCTTGAGGCTCTGTCTCAGGAAAAAAAAAAAAAAAAGACTTTTAGGAGGATCACTTGAGCCCAGAAGTTTGAGCCTGTAGTGAACTATGATAACGACACTGTGTTCTAGCCTGGGGGACAAAGTGAAACTCTGTCTCTAAAGTAATGAAGAGGAAAGGAGAGAAGAACAGAGGGAGGGAAGGGACTCCAAAAACACTTTCATTTTATAACTACAAAAGTTGGAGCACAGAGAGGCTAAGTACTTTGCTTAAAATAAGCAATAACTAGTGACTGACAGAACCAAGATTACATCCAGTTAAGGAGATGATTCCAAGAGCCCTCAAAGATCACAACCTGGAGCCGAAATCAACCCCATGAAGCAGTTAGGACTGTCCTCCCTTCTCAAAAAAAGTAGTAATTATCAGGGCTGAGGCAAAACCTGGGAAGCAGACTGTTCTACTGAAACTAAAAAGAACCCAAAACTGTACTCAAGGTAGAGATCATTGACACAGAGAACAGAAGCACTTGGAGGTCAAGCACAACACAGTGACAGTCTCTGAGCTCTGTGAGGGGTGGAGAAGATTCACAGAGGGCAGTTACCAACTATTGCTTTTCCCGCTGGCAGCAGCAGCTGCAGCAGCTGGACACACTGACATTTCCTGTGTCCCAGCAACAACAGCCAGCAATGTAATGTTCTTCTGGAAACTTATTATCAAGATAGCTAATGCTACAATTATTTGTTGTTGCAGTTTTACTTACCACAGTAGGTATATGAAATGCTTGCATCGGAGGAGTTGCAGACCCAATTTTGCTTCCCAGGTTCAGTAAATGTGGAAGAAAACAGAGTTGAAAAAAGCATAAACGGAAACATGATTGACTCAGTATCTCCAAAACTTTAAAAATGCAAGGAAGATCATTAACTAATCGTCAGACTCTTCCTTTTCAGTAAGTAGAACAAGATTTAACTTAGTCATCAGTCACATGATTTCTGAGTTCCTATCCAGTTTCCTCTGTGTGTGTGTGTGTGTGTGTGTGTGTGTGTGTGTGTGTGTGTCTTAATAGTTGAGCACTTCCTGAAAGGGAAAAGAGAAAATAATTTAGAATGTACTTTTCAAATACTGAATGCAAATGAGCAACCAGCTTTAAAACAAAACAAGGAGCCAGGCACAATGGCTCACACCTGTAATCCCAGCCCTCTGGGAGGCCGAGGCAGGAGGATCCCTTGAGCTCAGGAGTTTGAGATCAGCCTGAGCAAGAGCAAGACCCCCATCTCTACGAAAAATAGAAAAACTAACTGGGTGTAGTAGTTGATGCCTGTAGTCTCAGCTACTTGGGAGGCTGAGGCAAGAAGATCACTTGAGCCCAAGCGTTTAAGGGTTCTGTGAGCTGTGATACCACTGACACTCTACCCAGGTGAACAGAGGGAGACTGTCTCAAAAAGAAAAGAAAAAAAAACTCTTCCTGCTCAACAGTAAGACAACCAGCCCGCTTGTCCTCTTCCATCTGCACTACGATTCTCTCCTACAAGCTCTTTGTATAAAGTCAAAAATTTCTCATGGCACATAGAGCTGGACCCACAGATCTGAACCAAACCGTCTCGTGGAAACTATTTCTGCCCAGTAACAAGTTTAGCCACAGGACAGAACATGGACAGATGGGACCCCAAATGAGGCGACTGCACTTGAGTTCTGCACTGTGGACAGAGGCCCTGTCTTGAGAATCCATTCACCTACAACAAACCAGAGCTGGAGAAGATCTTGAGTCCTCATAATGAAACGTCGTTATTTTACTGTGACATATATTTCATTCCAAAACTCTCTTTCCATTTTAGAAAAACAGCTGTTTCTTTAGATGCTTTGCTAGAAGTCCTTCATAGGATATAATTTAGGGTTAACAGGCAAAGATGCCATGGAGTTGTAGCCTAAATATCTATATACTTAAAAGGAAAATAAGCAGCTGGGCGTGGGGGCTCAGGCCTATAACCTTAGCACTCTGGGAGGCTCAGACAGGTGGATAGCTTGAGTTCACAAGTTCAAGAACAGCCTAAGAAAAAGTGAGACTCCATCTCTACTAAAAACAGAAAACTGGCTCAGCGCCTGGCTTAGCTGAAGAGGCTAAGGCGCCAGCCACATACACCTGAGCTTGAGGGTTCGAATCCAGCCTGGGACCGCCAAACAACAATGATGGCTGCAACCAAAAAGTAGCCGGGCATTGTGGGAGCGCCTGTATTCCCAGCTACTTGGGAGGCGGAGGTAGGAGAATCGCTTGAGCCCAGGAGTTGGAGATTGCTGTGAGCTGTGATGCCACAGTACTCTACCCAGGGCGACAGCTTGAAGCTCTGTCTCAAAAAAAAAAAAAAGCAGAACTTTCCCCCTTGGGCGGTAGCAGAGCTGCTAACTGTAGTAGTCACAGATCCAGCGGCAGCAATTATGGACTATTAGGAATGGGCGGAGGTTGCAGCTGGCCCTGCAACAGCCCAGAGGTTTTTCCAGAGCTTCTCAGATGCTCTGATTGACAAGGACCCCCAGACGGCATTAGAGGAGCTGACTAAAGCTTTGGAACAGAAACCAGATGATGCACAGTATTACTGTCAAAGAGCTTATTGTCACATTCTTCTTGGGAATTACTGTGATGCTGTTGCAGATGCAAAGAAGTATCTTGAACTCAATCCAAATAATTCTACTGCTATGCTGAGAAAAGGGATTTCTGAATACCATGAAAAAAAACTATGCTGCTGCTCTAGAAACTTTTACAGAAGGACAAAAATTAGACAGCACAGATGCTGATTTCACTGTCTGGATTAAAAGGTGTCAAGAAGCTCAGAATGGATCAGAATCTGGGGTGTATCCATCCCAGCAGACTAATCAGTCAAAATTCAAGTATGATTGGCATCAAACAGAATCTCAAGTAATCATTACATTTATGATCAAGAATGTTCAGAAGAACAATGTAAATGTGGAATTTTCGGAAAAAGAGTTGTCTGCTTTGGTGAAACTCCCATCTGGAGAAGATTACAATCTGAAACTGAGACTACTTTATCCTGTAATACCAGAACAAAGCACATTTAAAGTACTTTCAACAAAGATTGAAATTAAAATGAAAAAGCCAGAAGCTGTGAGATGGGAAACGCTAGAGGGGCAAGGAGATGTGCTAGAGGGGCAAGGAGATGTGCGTAAGCCAAGACAATTCATAGCAGATGTAAAGAACCTATATCCATCATCATCTCATTATAAACTGGGATAAATTGGTTGGTGAGATCAAAGAAGAAAAGAATGAGAAGTTGGAGGGAGATGCAGCTTTAAACAAATTATTTCAGCAGATCTATTCAGATGGTTTTGATGGAGTTAAACATGCTATGAACAAACCATTCACGGAGTCTGGTGGGACAGTTTTGAGAACCAACTGGTCTGATGTAGAAAAGTTTAAATCAACCCTCCTTATGATATGGAATGGGAAAAATACTAAATAAATTTGCTTTCACTGTTGCTGCGAGTTATGACACCACAGCACTCTACTGAGGGCAACAAAGACTCTTGTCTCCCCCCCCAAAAAAATGTTATGTACCTTTTAATGGAAGAGCACTGCAGCAACCAGTCCCACCATAGCACCCAATGAGCCTTATTTCCTAGTGTGCATGCCCTTGCAAATCCCTTCCAACTCTCAGTAAGGCTCACTGTGTAATCAATAAAGCACTGGTCACTACAGGAGGTCACTAGGGTTCCTACCCTAGTTTAGCCTTCACATGACAGCTACATCAGCTGATTTGACTGTTGCCTCCTGAGAGAACCTGTGTCAAAGGACTCAGATATGCCAATCAGCAATTCCATACCTACACTGTGCAACATTTTGTTTACAGTTGCTTCATGCCTGTAAGTTTTAGAGCAATTTGTTATGCAGCAAATAGTACAAACATCTATGAAGTCATTTGGTCCCAAATAATTAAACTTCACTCTGATGAAGCTTTAAGATCTACTCATCAAGGGCAGCGCCTATGGGTCAAAGGAGTAGGGTGCTGGCCCCATATGCCAGAGGTGGCGGGTTCAAACCCAGCCCCAGCTAGAAACTGAAAAAAAAAAAAACCTACACATCCATTTATAGGAAATGAAGAAGCATGTTAAAATGCAGCTCAGGGGTACATTAAGAAAATCCAGACAAGGACAGGGGAAATTTGCAAGGGGGAAAACATAAAAGAAATGGAGAAGCCCATAGAATTTTAGAAGATATTTCAGATTGGACATTTGATATTAGATTTGTAGGGTTTTTATTTTGCTTTTTGTAGTTATGACAATGGTATTTTTATATTTTTAAGGAAGTCCTTATCTTCTACACCAGCGGTTCTCAACCTGTGGGTTGCGACCCCTTTGGACTATATTAAAGGTTCGCCCCATTAGGAAGGTTGAGAACCACTGTTCTAGAGCTACAAAATTAAATATTTAAAGTACAGGGTAAATTAGGGCAATGAAACAATATTGGGTACTAATTGGTAACTGTTGAGTCTGAGTGAGTCATGCAGATTCATTATACTTTTCTTGGTTGAAATTCTCAATAGAAAAGCACCAATGGAAGTATTCTAAAAGAATCAGAAACCAAGAATAGTGGCTCACACCTACATTCCCAGCACTTTGGGAGGCTGAGGCAGAATTTCTTCAGCCCAGACCAGCCTGGATAACACAGCAAGATTTTCTCAACAAACTTTTTTAAAAAATTAGCCAGGAGTAGTGACATAAGCATGTAGTCAGTGCTAGCTAGTCAAGAGGTTGAGGACCCCAGATGTTCAAGGATGCAGTGAGCTGATTGTTCAACTGTAACCCAGCCTAGGAGATACACTAATACCTTTTTTGTTTGTTTGTTTGTTGAGACAGAGGCTCGTTTTGTTGCCCTCAGTATAGTGCTGTGGTGTCATAGCTCACAGCATCCTCAAACTCTTGGGCTCATGCAGACTTTCTTGCCTCAGCCTCCCAAATAGCTGGGATATAGGTGACTGCCACAATGCCCAGCTATTCTTTTAGAGACAGGGTCTCACTCTGGCTCAGGTTGGTCTCGAACTTCTGAGCTCAGGCAATCCACCCACATTGGCCTCCCAGAGTGCTAGGATTGTAGACCTGAGCCACCTTGCCCAGCCCAAGACTTAATCGCTTCAAAAAAAAAGAAAAATTCAGAATGCAATTTTATCTTGAGACAATTTCATTTTGTCACCCTCAGTAGAGCACTATGGCATCATAGCTCACAGCAACCTCAAACTCCTGGGCTTAAGAGATTCTGTTGCCTCAGCCTCCCAAATAGCTGGGACTTAGGCTGGCCTCCAAGTGCTGAGATTAGAGGCATTGAGCCACTGTGCCCAGCCCTCAGAACACAGCTTTTAAAGTATGTCTAAGCGGGCTCAGTGGGTAGGGCACCAGCCACGTCCAACCGGGCTGGTGGGTTCAAATCTGACCCAGGTCAGCTAAACAACTACAACAAAAAAAAATGTGGCGGGTACCTGTAGTCCCGGCTACTTGGGAGGTTGAGGCAAGAGAATCACTTAAGCCCAAGAGTTTGAGGTTACTGTGAGCTGTGATGCCACAGCACTCTACCAAGGGTGATGTAGTGAAACTCTGTCCCAAAATATATATATAAGCAAAGACCATCATTCATGTCTAAGGGACATATTGTTACTTTTGGGAGCAAAAGCTAGCACAGATACTGCTATCTTTTAGAAAGTACCATCCACAGCTTTAGTACCAGTGATTTTCCTACTTTGACAGGGTGCCAAGTGAGACCAAAGACACTACCTAGGTTATCATTTCCTTTGTAACTCACAAACTCAACTGTACGTGAACATTCTCACTATGGAGACTGATTAACACGGCTTCCCATACTGTTTATTTTTCAAAGTTTTTTAATGTAGGACAAGAATATTCATACACCAAGAAAAATCCAAACAAAGAAAAAGTAACTCTCACATTTGATTCTGGGAGATCCCCAGTTCAGAGGCAACCACACTTACATATAGCTCTTAAATCATCCATGCATATACCATCATGAACATGTATAGTCTCATATACCTTTTCTGAGCACAAATGGTACATAGTATGTTTTCAAACATAGTTTATTATAAAGGCGTATCATTCTCTGAAAATTAAAAGCTCTGTTTAACAATTTCAAGCTATCTTCATCAGTCATTAAGAGAATACAAAAGACAATTATACATTGATACATAAATCACATTTAATCACAAACATAAAAACATAATGCTCATTTCTCCTTCTTAACCTGTTTATCTTCACCAGCTTCTTCTGTATCAAAATTGAACATTCTGTCATAACCCATTAGATGGAAATAGTCTTCAAGCTCTGGAAAGTGCAATGGATTAACTAACAGTGATTTTGTTTTAGCACAAAATGTGGTAAACAGATATGTGCTGTCTGGAATAATCACATCATTCTGATGGAACACTGTACTTGTTTCTCTAAGCACAAAATTGTAAGTAATGGCTTTGTAAGTGTCTGTTGTGGCCTCATGGTACAACCGAATGACATAGCTTTTTGTAACAAAGTGAAGC
>CAUYPK010171084.1:0-42998 GCA_963574355.1 Loris lydekkerianus
AAAAAAAGATGGAGACTTTACCTCTTTTATGTTTACACGGAGGGACCTAGAACATATTCTCCTGAGTAAAGTATCTCAAGAATGGAGGAAAAAGTATCCAATGTACTCAGTACTTCTATGAAACCAACTTATATTTACTCACATTTTGTTATCAAAGATAGAACACAACTATAGCCCAGGATGAAGGAGAGAAATGGAGTGGGAAGGGAAGGGAGGGGAGAGGTTTGGCAGAGGGAGGGTAAACGGCAGGACCACACCTATGGAGCATATTGCAACGGTACAAGTCAAATCTGTCAAGTGTAGAACATAAATGTCTTAATACGATAATCAAGTAAATGAGGCAAAAGCTATGTTGATTGGTTTGATGTAAGCACGTCTGATTGTATAAAAAAAACCCAACACATTGTACCCCACATATGCATAAATGTATTCATGATCTATGTGTATATGACTTAATAAAAAAAATTTTTAAAAAAGAGTTCTCACCACACACACACAAAATATGATTTATCATCATCATGGTAAGGGTCTGTCTAGGCAGGGCCTGTGTAGGCGGGACCCACTGCTTGCAATAAACCAGAGTCTTACAGAACTGGTGCTGAGTACAGGTAAAGCCTGCAAGGATGTCTCATGTGGGTCAGAGACAGAGCCAGCTGGCTGCTGCCTGTATCTCTGCTGTATCTGCCCCTTGCCAGTCAACACAGGTAGCTACCAGGTGTCAGCCCATGTCCCTAGGCTCCAGGATGAGCCTGTGGCTTTGTGTCTCTCTGTTTAGCTGCTTGAGAGAGAGAATTGATTGGCCTGACCCAGACATCAGGTGGCTACCCTCAGCATGGTTAATTTGAACCGGAAAGGAGCTGCCATCCTATTCTCTCTCTGTCTGTCCCGACTGTCTCCCCCTCCCCCCCCCACACACACACACACACGAGGACATAGAGGACATTTGGAAGCCGGCTCCACCTATGCTATCTCCCTGGGAGATGCACCCCCACCCACAGCACAGCATGGGCACCACCTGTTACCTCTCACTGTTCCCATCCTTGAAAGCAACCAAGCTGCAAAATATGCCTGAGACTACTTCTCAGACTAGAGGACATTTGCAGCATGTACTTGTGAGCCCTTTGAGTCCCTTGTCACTACTTCCATCCTCCCCTTCCTGCTCATGGGTGTTACCCTGAGCCGAAGCAGAGGTCTGGCTCTTAGAAGGTGCAGGACGGAGTTTCAAAATGAAAAGGAGGGTCTGAATGTGTCCTCAGTGTGCAGAAAGGCCCCTGAAGCATCGGCTGGTCTTCTCAACAGCAAGGTTTACACTTTGGTCCTTACCAAAAAGAAACCAGATAAGGTGAATGGTGGCAGCTGCAGAAAATGAAAATGGCTAGCCAGAATGTGGTGCCATTCTGAAATGGTCTCTCAGGGTTGGAACTCAGCCCTGAATACTACCTGCATCCCCCTGAGTGGCTCTTACCAAACTGGGGTGCCCTGAAAGCCATACTGTCTCCATGCTGAGCAGCTATCTTGTGGGCAGTGTGCTTGGGTTTGTCCTCATCACTCCTGATGGTGCAGCCACTGAAAGGCTGGCCGGGAACATGAGCACTAAAGTCTGGCTCCAAATGTTGCCCTGGCATTAGCATTCACATGTGATCTAGTGGGCTGAGTGCTGCCCCCCCAGAGATATATCTAAACCTTAATCCCGTAACCTCTGGGTGTTCCCTCCTTTGGGAAAAGAGTCTTTAAGATGTCATTAAGTCAAGGATCCTGAGCTGAGGAGATCATCCCAGGTTATCTGCATGGACTGTAAATCCAATGATAGGTGTCCTTGTAAGAGACTCACAGGGAAGACAGACACATTCATGCCCGTGCAGGGCAGGTGTGGAGGAGAAGACAGAGGCAGAGATGGGAGTGACGTGGCCACTAGTCAGGGACCCTGGCAACCACCAGGAACTGGAAGAGGCGAGGAACCGTACAGGGGTGGGGTAAGTGCAGCCTTCTGATTTCAAAATTGTTCTTTTTATAAGCACTGAAGGAGGCACATAACAACTCCTCTTATTAAAAGGGGTGCACGAGGGAACAACAAAGATTTTCTTCCCTCCATTGATCCCTTTTAATAAGAGGAGTTGTTGGATTCATTCAAAAGGCTGCCCTTAACAACCAGAAGGCCACGTGTTTCCTTAAGGCCCCAGGTTCCCCCCTCCTGTAAGCTGTTATAGTAACCCAGGAAATTAACATGTTCCTGGTATGACAGCTTTCAGGACCTGAGCCCACATGGGCCCTGAGAGATGTCCATAGGAGGAACAGATGAATGGGTGCCTTCCTGGGTATGTTCAGGAACTAAGGACACTACAGCTTCCACCAACCGCAGTGTGGCCTGTGCAGAGCTGGGTGGTGAGAGGGGGCAGCCCAGAGAGGCCATCAGCTGATGGAGCAGCGCTTCATGCCTGCGCTCAAGATAAGCACCGATGTGACTAGAACACCTACTTGTTCTGCCCACAGCCTCAGGAGACAGCAGGGACGGGTTCAACACCAGAGGAGACCTGGCTAATTTGCATGGCCCTGACTCCCACAGGGATAGACTAGATACCTTGAGGCCAGCCTTGGACCAAGCTGCCAAGTGACCAAAGCAGATCAGGTGCAAGAGAGCTCTGTCAGGGCTTGGCGCTTATAGCTCAGCAGCTAGGATACCAGCTACATACACTGGAGCTGGTGGGTTGAAACCCAGCCCGGACCTGCCAAACAACAATGACAACTACAACCAAAAAATAACCAGGCGTTGTGGCAGGCGCCTGTAGTCCCAGCTACTTGGGAGACTGAGGTAAGAGAATCACTTAAGCCCAGGAGTTTGAGGTTGCTGTGAGCTATGATGCAACAGCACTCTACTGAGGGCAACATAGTGAGACTCTATATCTCAAAAAAAAAGAGAGAGAGCTCTGTCAGGAGGTCCTTCTCTGTGTCTGCCCCAGAGCTTGCCTGTGTGAAGCCTTGGAAGTTTGTCACTGATCCCAGCAGCATCCACCAGACTGTGTCCTGGGATCTCCAGGGAAAGCTTCAGGGGAAGGTGGGCAGGCAAGAAGGATCGAGAGGGCACTTTAGGCAGGGACAGGGCCTGCAGAGGCTGTGGATGGTCAGCCAGTCTGGAGGCCAGGACTGTCAGGAGGAACAGCAGGAGATGGTGAGGAGGAAGGGGAGGATGGCACCTCCACTGACCGTTTCTCCTTGGAAACAGAGCATGCGCAAGATTTTATGTGGTGTTTGCCAAGGCTAGTAGCCAAGAGGCTGTGCAGTACAGTGGTTAGGAACTTGAGCTCTAGATTCAGGGTCTGCACACCTGGTCAAAAACAGGACTCTTACAAGTGTGTTTGGTTTCCAAGTCCCCTCTATTCCCTGACACCACACTGCCAAGGGCCACGCCCTCTCGTTTACTCTGAATTTGATCCCCCCTGCCTCTTCCCAGGCAGAGCTGTCTATAGGGTTCTGAGGTTCCAGCCTCAGGGACAGGGATTGGGTGGGCCTTGGTGGGTGAGGAGCTTTACCTGGACAGGTCTGGAGCCTTCAGCAGTGGCCTTGCCCTGAACATTCAGGCTGAGTCAGGCCTGGCCCCACCATGCCTCCATGTACCTCCCTTTGCTTTGAAGCCTTTGCTGGACTGTGGATCCTACCGGCCTAGGGTCTGGGCTATTATTGCACAGCCTTGGGGATAGGAGGTGGAGGTTTACGAATTTCAGGAGATGGAAGAATATGGAGGCTGGTATCTAATCTCCCCTAATAGCAGTAGCAGCTTCCCCAGACCACGCTGGTCTAGCCGGGCCCAGCTTGGGGCAGACAAGGGGAGGTGTGGGGGATCAGGGGGTCACCCAGGAGGGACCCCGTAGGCCACGTGTGTGTTTCTGTTTTCTTTGGTAGGAGAAGGCAAGCCCAGTGCCAGATTTTGACAGCTTCTCTCTCTCTCCCTCTGCCCACAGTGGCCCAAGAGCACCTTAAGGACAGGGGACTGTTCGGCCTCCCTGCCCCAGGCACCAACCCCTCAGACTATTACCACCAGATGACCCTCATGGCGGGCCACCCCGCATCTTACGGGGACCTGCTGATGCAGAGCGGGGGTGCTGCCAGCACACCCCATCTCCATGACTACCTCAACCCAGTGGACGGTGAGTCAGGCCAGGGGAGGCCACAGAGGGTGGTCAGGGAGCACCGAGCATATGGGCTGGCAGGTGCCCCCTGAGGCTGAGGGGGGCACTCTGTGTTCCCTTTGGGGTGAGGGACCTGCCATGACTGCTGTCACAGAGAGACTGAGTCTGTGGACAACACCCGCCAAGTCACCGCAGGTGAGGAGTAGTTTGGGCATTGCTAACACCATGGCAAATAAAATACTCCTTTCTGTCTCTATGGAATTTACAGTGCACTAAGAGAAACAGACACCCCATGGCACTAGGAAATTAGCTACTAAAACGGCTAGTTATGAATGGACCAGGGGAACAAAGATGGGATGGGGGTGGGGAACACAAGTGCACTTTAGATTGAGGAAATCACATGAAGCCTCACTGGGAAGATGATGTTTGGGAAGATGACATTGGAGCAGTTGAAAAGGGTGAGCCTGGCAGAAGTGGGGGGAAGAGGATAGAGCACATGCAAAGGGCCTGAGGCAGCAGTGTGCCTCCCAAGTTCAAAAAACAGCCAGGAGGCCAGCAGTGGGTGGTGGGGCAAGGGAGAGGTAGGAGTGGGGTAAGGCCCAAGTTTTGGGGTTATGCTGGCCAGTTAGTCATTGGAGTGAGCTAGACCTGGGCAGAGGAGAAAAGACATCTGACCGATCCTCGACAGAATCTTCCTCTGTGCTGATCTGAAAATTGATTTAGGGCAAGGTGGAAGTAGGAGTCTAGTTAGCAAAGGTGAGGAAAAGTGGTCATGGTTCAGATGGACTGAGCCACAGGGTTTGTTCCCAGGTTGAATGTGGAGTCAGAGAAAGAGAAGGGGTCAAGGTCAGCCTGAGGAATTGAAGGACAGGGTGTTAGTAATTGAGACAAGGAGGCTGCAGGTGGGGCCCTTTGATGAGGCAAGAGGTCAGGTGCCTTGGATGGATAAAGTTTTTGGTGCGGATGCCTGTGGTCCCCTGACAGCCAGCCACTGGGGTCAGCACAGAGCCCCCATCAGGGAGGAGAGGAGGGGTGGAAGAGCTCAGCAGCCCCCCACTTTAAGATGAGCAAACTGGGCACCCTACATCAAGTGACTTGCCGTAGGCCTTGCCCTGGGGTTCCTCACCCTACCCTGTTTGTTACCAACATCATATGCTCTTCTCTGGAGTGGAGAGTGTCATCTCCAGTAGCGCAGTGAGCTCCAGGCCCCACTGTGCCAGGGGAAGGAAGCAAGGCAGCATGGGCAGACCTGGCTCAGACCTGGTGGCACCTTGTCCTTGCTGTTGTAGCTGAGTCCAGATGTGGTGACCATCTAGACCAGAAGGTGTAGGGCAGCAATCCTGAGCCCTGTGGTCATTTAGAGTACACACACTGAATGAGGGCACATGTGTGAACCTGGCCTGGTACCTGGCATAGAGTAGGTGCTCAATTAATGCTGGTTCTGGCATCTTTGCACCAGTATCCTTTTCCCTCTTACAGGACTATGTTGCTCCACGGTCAGCACTGCTGTCTACCGCTTAAGCCCAGGCTGCAGGCCACCTGGACACCTTTCCCTTGCCATTGCCCCGTCCATCCCTCCCCCCAGGCCTGCCAGCTATGGCCTGTCACCCTTTCCGGGACAGCCAGTTATTTGCCATGTGCTCAGCACTGCCTTTGATGCCTGGCATCCTGCAGCCCCATCTTTCATCCCTTCTACCATCTTGGCTGCTAGTGCCCCCTGGATAAAATTCAGACTTTAGAACACAGTTGGGCCACCTTCCTCTCAGCCTCGTCTCTCCTCGTTTACACACTGTAGTCCTGCCACACACTGCCCAATCTGTAGGCCCCAAACGCCTGGACAGGCCCTCTCCTGAGACCTTGACTGAATCTAGCCCCAGACCTCTGGGGCCACCAGCCAGCAAGCGCCACTGCACCGGCAGGACCCAAGGCGCCCAACTGGAACTGGCTGACACGTCTCCTTATGTGTAACCAGATGGCTATGCCAGCGGGTGTGGGAGCAGGTCTGGCAAAGAACAGGCCCTCTGTGTTCATTGGGTGAGTGAGTAAGTTAGTGGCACTTACAAAGCAACTTGGAATGGAAAGATGCTAACTAGCCAGGGAAGAAAGTGCTCGGGGGAGAGCAGCTGGTGGCTTGCAGGGAGCCTAGATAGAGGCTGGGAACAGCTCTGTTCTCCAGGCAGCTTAGCATCTGACAGCATCTGGGGCTGAGCAGCTTAGAGGATCAGGGAGGCCGGGCAGGAGGTGAGCTCACTGGTGGGCGGGAGCACAACCACCTCACGTCACTGCCTCTGCTTAACTCATCACACCCACACCATCCTTTCTCCGCTTCCGCCCTGGGAACGTGCCTGGCTCAGGATCCAGATTCCAGATTCAGTCCAGGCAGGGATATCAGTTTCTCCGGCCCAGGCATGGGTGGGTGTGGGGAGTTTTCTTAACCATGGATTTCAGGGACAGGCAACTTCTTTCCCTCTGTTGCCAATCAGTTGTGGTCCAAGGAAATCAGAGTAGTCCAGGATTATCTCCTATATTTGTTACTACTTGATATTTGTTTTCCAAACCAGTTTAAACTAGAACCAGAACTTTTGCTCCAGCTTTTGAAACTGCTTTAGGCACTCAGACTCACCTCCTGTGCCTACGCGGACATCTTACGTCAATCTCTTGAGAGACGCTAAACACAGCACTAGGGCTCTCATTTTAGGCCTGAGTTCAGCCCAGCCCAGACCTGCCTCTGCAGTGTCCCCTGTCCCCCTCCTCTCCCACGGACCACAGGAGCCTGAGAAAGCCTTGCCAGTGCCTGTGTTTTCAGCAGGTCCAAGCAGTATAGGTCTGCAGAGGGTTCCTCCTGGGAAGCGTCAGACCACCCAGTAGAGAATGTGAGTGGATCTTTCCATCAGGTCTTTTTTGCTCTGCAATTTCATGGAAAAAATGGTGTAAGGCTTGACTAGTGCTGAGGGCAACGTGGTTGGTCACGTGGTTCAGGAGAGCTGTGGAAGTGTCTTGGTTCTTTGGAGGACTTGTATATTCATACTAAGGAGCTGCCTATAAACATGACCTTGAACATGTAACCTCTATGAGAGTGCATGGGGCCTCCGGAGCTGGGGAGAACAGGCCTCCTGTGTCTCTCTCTGCCCCTCGCTCTTATGCTTACACACACTCATTTGTTTAGCAAGTATTTATTGAACACCTACTGCGTGCTAGGGACATGGCAGGAGCAGCACACAGCCTTGCCCTCGTGTTGATTTTGTGTCAGTGTGGCTGTAAGCTTCTTGGAGGGATGAAGAATGCCCACTCTGAGCTACCGCCCCCCCCCTCCCCTTATCTCACCTTCCCTCATGTTGTGAAAGGAGGAAGCGTTGTCAGGGAGAGAACTTTCCAGAGGCCCTGAATATCCAGCCAAGTCCACTGAGATGGGGTCCTGCAGGCAATGAGGCAAGCAGGGCAGAGGGATAGGATTGTCACAGGAGTCCTTGTCCCCCAGGGCCTTGTCCCTAGCCCACTCATTTTCAAGCCATCAGCACAATTTTTACTTTAGCTGAGTGCCACCTGCACAATTGTGTATTAATAAATATAATGGGCCTACCTTTTGGGGTTAAAAATGGATTTTAAAATAGAACTTTGTGGGTTTTTTTTTCCTGAAGTGGGGAACCTGATCCTACCTGAGGAGCATCCCCTAGTCTCAGTTGAGCCTGAAATGATCTCGTTTGGACCATGTACACACCCTCCCTTTGGGTGGGTGAAAGGTAGACCAGCCTCAGGTGGGCACTTGTGGGATTGGAACACCATGCTCTGCTATCCCCCGGGAGTGGACCGGGGCAGCGGTGAGGGGACAAAGCATTGTCCTGCTCTGGTGAAAGCCCACCCTCGCTGGGCTCCCCTGTGGTTGTTGAAGCCCCATTTCCTCTTGTTCTTAAACGGGGCCTGATTTACAGCGGGAAGAGGAGGAGTGATGCCACGTGGGAAGGTGACAGAGAACCAGTCAGGAAATCCAAGGTCATCATTCTGCCAAGCAGCTCTCTGGAGAGCTGGGAATTCACCAGTTGTCACCCGGGCCCTAAAATGGAATTTTCTTGTGTTAGGCTGTTGAATATCGGTGATTTACCAACAGAACAGCAGCTGCCACAGCCCCCCTCCCCTGCTCCCACCACATTGAGAAGATTGAAATGTTTCCGATTGAAATGTCTGTTTACAGCCCATATTTCCTCTGAGCTGTATATTTTATTGTCATATTGACACTAATTTGACTTGGATGTCACCTCCATTCTGACACCCGTTCTTTATGCTGCCAGTGGATCCAGGGGGGTTTTCAGAAACCAATTATATTGATCACACCACAGAGAGGCAGGAAGAGCTGTTAGAGGGGCTGCCAGAGGCCCAGGTCAGACAAGGAACCCAGGCCCTGTCAGAAGGGAAAGCCGAGGCAGAGACCATGCTGCAGAGGGACGCTAGCTGAATGGTTCTGAATGGTGACTGTGGGTCATCTGGTAACCTGCACAAGCCGATCCCCATACCAGCACTATGAAACCATGTCACAGGTCCGCAGCTGCAGCCCAGGCCCCTCAGTAGCCCTGCCTTCAATACATACGGCCTCAATACCAAGGCTCCCAGCTTTGTGGACTCAGCTCTTGCTACTGCACTGTAGGCAGGGTTAAAAGGGTTGTGAACGACCACCTGGGGTGGGAGCATTAAGATTCTCAAGCTGGATGTTCTTAGGGCATCTCAGCAGGTCCAGAAAATACTAGGTGAGGGGGTTGGGCTGTGCAGGGAACTCAACTCAGCTAGTGTAAGTTCCCCACCAGCGCCCCACCAGGCTGTGTCCTGATGCCCTCTCCCCATGCAGTGCATCCCAACCCTGTGCCAAGGACAGTGGCTGGCACAGCGAAGGCACCTGGGAGCTGGTGCCAGGACAGAGCTCCCTCCTGCCACCCCTCAGCCCACACTTTTGGGTCCACAGGCCCTGAGGGGATTCCCCAGCCCCAATGCCACAGAGGTTCGCCTGCTCCTGCAGAAGATATGCTGGTCACCAGCCTACAGCAGCCCTGAGGTGGGGGCTCTTAGCCCACCTTATATGTGAGATGTCTGGTGATTTGTAGGAAGTCGCTCAGGTCAGAGTGCCTGGGTAGGGTCAGAGCTGGTGTCTGCCTGGGGCCGGGGCCTGTTCTCCTGTCTCCTGTGCTTCCCACTGCCCTCGCTCCTGAGCACTCTGGGATCCTCTAGGGTAATCCCACCCGGGTGGCACCGTCTGAGGGCAGGGCCAGGGTCCCCCTTGCCCACGCTCCCCATCATGCCCGGCCAGTACCTGGCATCCGTGACACCACACGGGGATCTGGTGAATGAATGAACAAGCCCGTGAGAGAGCAAAAGAATGAGCTGGGGGTGCAGCAGGGTCCAGAGGCAGGTGGTGACGGGAGTGGGTAGTATCAGCATCTGCCCGGCTGAGGCCAGACAGGTGGCCGGGCACCCGGCAGCTGACCAGCCCTAAAACAGCCACATCCACGGATGAATGTACTGCCATGTTCCTGGTCATAAATCATAGGAGAAACCCCGGGAAATGAGTGCCAGGCTTTTCTTTCTATTTAGTAATTTATCAAGGGAAGAGGCACATTAATAAACATATTTCCCTTGAGAGGGGGGGATAACAGAGATGAATATCACTGTCAGATTTGGCCTGTTTCCTCTTGTCAGGGGCGTGTGAAAGGGTGGGAATCCAACTATTAGCAGCCAAAATTTTCTTTTTCTAAAAATGTGTTACAAAGATCTGTGTATTTCTTACCTTATATGATGCTAGACCTTTTTCCCACTCATACCTCCCTATTTCCCCTCAGCTTGTAAGTAGTAAGAGTCTTCTAGAGGATTCGCTTTTGCATCTTACCATGTGCTTCCTTTGAAG
Organism: Loris lydekkerianus; assembly: GCA_963574355.1. Classification (NCBI taxonomy): domain Eukaryota; kingdom Metazoa; phylum Chordata; class Mammalia; order Primates; family Lorisidae; genus Loris; species Loris lydekkerianus. Next base: position 10,012 of record CAUYPK010171084.1, read on the forward strand.
GGAGGATTGACAAGAACCCAAAGGCTGAGAGGGCGACCAATGAAAGCCAACAAATGAATGTTTGGTGACAGCTGCCTTGTCATCTTTTCTAGACGAGCTGTCCTTAGCTCCATTATTAACCGTAGGCTCAGCTCTCATCTGGGTGGTCCTCCTCCTCCTGAAGAGGCTATGTCAATTAGCAGTTTCATTTTGGAATGGCTGCTGGGTTTAGGGTTTATCCCTGGCACTCCGTGTGTGTCAACCCTGACAACAAGCCATGCTGCCCCATTATGGAAACAGGGAGACAGAGGCTCAGGGAGGCTAACATGTTCCCAGGAAGCCACGAAATGACAGGCTGGCACAGCCAGCAGCACAGGCTGTCTGTGAGACTGTGCATCCTGTGTGTGTGTGTGTGTGAGAGTGTGCACTTGAGCTTGCATGTGCGTGCATATGTGTCCCCACTTGGGGCCTGCTCCCCCATGAGATATATCTCCTCCCTACCCTGGACACAGGTCTTACAGCAGGTGGGCTTGACCTCCCTGTGCCCACCTTTCAATCTTGGTCTCTGCTCCCCCTGGCTATGTGGCCTTGGGGAAATTACTCAAGACCTTCTACACTTTTGTTCTGGAAAATGAGGACACCAGCAGTGCCTTCCTCACCAGCTGGTTGTAAAGAGTAACTTATTAACACGTTAAAGCGCTTAGACCAGAGCCCAGCACATGGTGGTGTAGCACCAGTGAGTGTCCTAACCGCAGGTGACTGTGCACGGGTGTGTGCATGTGGGCTGCGCACGTTCCAAGTGGCAGGTTCCCAGAGCCCTGGGCGACTTTAGAACTGAGGGCCTTGGTGTGTGAGCATCTGTATGGTCGGGCTGCTGCTGCATCCTGTGTTCCCTCCTCCCCATCATGGTGCCCTGCCCAGCCGGCTCTGGAGAGCCAGCTGAAGGCCTAGGCATCGGAGAGTCTAGGGCAGCTGTCCAGGCCAATGCCTGAGTGGGGTAGTGATCCCAGTCACAACACAATCCATGACCTGGGAGCACTTACTTCCATTCACTGTCCTCCCGTGGAATTCTCCACAGCAGTGAGATGAGTGGACAAGGCAGGATAGCGGCTGCCCTTGGGGCAGATCTGGAAGGGGCTTGCAGGCACTGGCCATGCCTCGTTTCCTGACCTGAGCTGGCTTCTGAGGTAAGATAACTTGGTCAGAGGCCACAGAGCCTTCACGTCTGATTTGCACACCCTATAGTCCTGCCTTACGCATTGCTGGACCCCAGCCCTGATCCCTGCAGCTAATAGTAAAGACCCTGTGCTCGGTGCTCACATTCATTCACCTTGACACTGACGCCTTACATGTACTTCTCCAGTCCTCACCACACCCTGTGCTGATCAGTCCCATTCTACAGATAAGTAAACAGAGGCCAAAAGAGGTTACATACCTTGCCCAATAGCCCACCGCTGGAAATTTGGCAGAGCTGCAGATTGCCATTGGACGATCCTTGTGCGTTCTTTGTGTCCTCCTACCTGTCTCCCCCACCCCCACCCCCTTTCCAGCACTGGTGATGCTCACATACCTGTTTTGGCTGCCCCACAGTGTCACGTTTCTCCAGCCCAAGAGTGACACCCCGCCTGAGCCGCAAGCGGGCGCTGTCCATCTCCCCTCTCTCAGACGCCAGCCTCGACCTGCAGCGCATGATCCGGACCTCTCCCAACTCGCTGGTGGCCTACATCAACAACTCTCGCAGCAGCTCGGCAGCCAGTGGCTCCTACGGGCACCTGTCGGCAGGCACCCTCAGGTGAGCCCCACCTGCAAGCCGACGGCCGAGAGCTGGGTGCTGGGCCGGGGGCCATGTGGGGAGGGGCTGGCTTTTCAGTTGGCACTTTCAGCTTCAGGAGAAAGACAGTACTTGTTGTTTTGTGAATCTGCATACTTGCAACTTTTTCATGAGTTCAAAACCAATAATGCAAAAAACATCTGGGTACATCTTCATGGACTTGAGTCCATCGTAAATGCTTTATCTGTGAAACTGAAGGTGTTTGAGCACAAGGTGGCTTTCCTGATATTTTACCAGGTGTGAAAGAGCAGATAGGTGTTGCCCAACATTGAAGGCCACACAAGATGTGACATTGATGTGGCCAGAGCTCTAAGCAAGCCTCTCTGTGGTGGCAGCATAGCACACACATGCCTCATTAGGTAACACCAGTCACCTAACTCCCCTCTCTATAGCCCTGGACTACCTGAAGACTGAGACCTCAGCCAGCTTGACTGAAACTCTCATCCTTAACTGGCTTTTCCCAGAGAGGCCAGGAGTTGATAGGACTATCAACATAGTTCAGCCCAATGACTCAGAGACAGAAGTGGTAACTACCCTAGTCACCTTTCTTACTTTTTTTCTTTTTTTTTGAGACAAAGTCTCAAGCTCTCGCCCCAGGTAGAGTGCCATGGCATTACAGCTCACAGCAACCTCCCAACTCTTGGGCTCAAGTGATTCTCTTACCTCAGCCTACCACAACACCCCTAGCTGGGATGATAGGCGCCTGCCACAACACCCAGCTATTTTGTTGTTGTTGTTGTTGCAGTTGTCATTGTTGTTTAGCAGGCCCAGGCCGGGTTCAAACCCACCAGACTTGGTGTATGTAGCTGATGCCCTGCCCACTGAGCTATGGGCCCTGCCCAGCCTGGTCACTTTTCACTGCAATGCAAATTGCTCCAACATGTTAGCATTTAAAACAACGAGTATTTATTATCTCAGCCCATTCCTGAGTGTCAGGAATTTGAGACTGGCTTAGTTGAGTGGAGGCTTCAGCACTCCACAATCAGCAGTCAGCCAGAGCTGCAGCCTTCTGAGGGCCTGGCTGGGCCTGGAAGGCTCACTAACAGGGCTCTCTCAGGAGCCTCTTCAGAGGGCTACTTGAGTGGCCTCACAACATGGCAGCCACCTCCCCACCCCAGAGCAAGTGATGTAAGAACTGTATTGTCTTCTATGGTATTTCTTTTGTATCCTGCTGTGGAAGGGTGACTCAAATGCAAAAGCCTTGAAGTGCAGTTAGAAGGGAAGGAAAAATGTGAGCTGGAAGACTCAGCGTGCTTCCTGAATGAGAGGGCCTGACAGTAGGCCTCAGAGGACACATGGGGTTCACATGTTCAGGAACAGTGACACAGAGATGCATCTAGGCATCAGAGCAGTGCAGGTGCCAAGCGGTGGGGCTGAGGTGGGATCTGACCCCCACCAGGGCCAACCTGCCAGAAGTGAATACTAAGTCCTGGGGCAAGATCTGGGAGCTAAATGCAGAAAGTGAGGCCTGTGTGGCAAGCAATAGGAAGGGAACTGCTGCATCTTGAGTGAAGGAAAGCCCTGTTGATGGAGGGGTTAACTACAGGCTCATCCTGATCCCCTGAGCAGGGTCCTCTCTGCCAGAAAGTATTGGCCTAACAGAGCCCCTGTCCTCCCCACCTCCTTGTCTGCTCTCCTTGCAGCCCAGCCTTCACCTTCCCCCACCCCATCAACCCCGTGGCCTACCAGCAGATCCTGAGCCAACAGAGGGGCCTGGGCTCAGCTTTTGGGCACACACCACCCCTGCTCCAGCCCTCTCCCACCTTCCTAGCCCAGCAGCCCATGGCCCTCGCCTCCATCAGTGCCGCACCCTCCCAGCTCAGCAGTAGTAGCAATTGTCTGGGTGATGCCAACCAGGTAGGTGGGTGCATGGGGTGTGGAGGGTGGACACTGGGTACTTGTCCAGATCCCACAAAGACTGTTCATTGCTGGCTCATGTTGGGAATTTGTGAAGGGCTGCTGGGATGCTTTCTGGACAGCAGTCATGTGATGGAAAAGGCCTTGGGTCAGGAGACCTGGACTTGGTTTAGGGAAAGCTCCCAGCCTCGCAGTTCTGTTGCCCCTGTCCAATAAACAAGTAAGAGAGAAGCTCTCGCATTCATAGGGCCTGGTAACGTGCAGGTGCCGAATACACAGCATAGATGGTTGGGTCATTGAGTAATAGGGATGTTGTGCAGTTTACCTTCAGAGCATGAGCTCACAGAAGGCTTTCACAGACCACTTTATTTGGCCTTTCCAATGGGCCTTGGACTTGCCCATGCACCCTAGCACAGTGCCTGGCATACATGTGTATATTAGGTGCCATTAATATTTGGCAAATGAATGAAGTCCTGTTTTGCAGATGAGGACTTGGAAAAACATAGGCTTTGGAATCAATCGGACCATAACTTGGATCTTAACTTGCCTGAAAGCAGCAAATCTCTTCACCTCTCCCTGTTGAGGTCACTCATCCTCAAAGTGGGGGGCCTGTTGTGTATAGAACTGAGTTCATGTGGGCACAGAGCCCCCATCCCCCTGTATCCTGGGTAGCATTCACATTAACAGTGCTAAAGATGAAGTGACCATCTCAGGCCACCTGCTGGTGAGAGGCCATGTCCTGATGTGGCCCTGTCCTGGGAAGGAAGACAAGTGTAGAAATGTCCCCTGTTTCAGAATGTCCTCCCTCTCCTCCCCAGGGCTCCTAGCAGCTTCCCATTGCTCTCCCCAGACAATCACTGTGGGCTCTGGCACTGCAGCCCCTTCTTAGGAGCCAGGCCCCTATGTCCTGCTTCCCGGGCTGGCCAGGCCCCTTGCTCAGATACAGAGCAGAGCCTGGGAAGGGCTGGGAAGTACAGCTTCATTAGGACAGAGGCAGACTGTCCAGTATTTTCCAAAGGGAGGGTCTCTTTCCCATTTCCCTGAAATCTTGGGAGGTGGAGGTGGAAAGGATCGTGCTAGCAGGCTGAGGTCTGGGCACTGTCCTGGGCAGGCCTCTGGCTAGAGGGCGAAGGTAGGAGACTCAGTTTCTGATACTTCAAGACGGATGTGGTCCAGACAGTCCATGTACTGAGGCCCCAGAGGTAAAACCCAAAAAGAATTTGGAGTGTTCCTGCCCTGCCCCTGTGTGACAGGCTGTCCTCTGCACTTTCCCTCAGAACAAGCAGAGCAGTGAGTCGGCTGTGAGCAGCACTGTCAACCCCATCACCGTTCACAAACGCAGCAAGGTCAAGACCGAGGCCGAGGGCCTACGGCCAGCCTCCCCATTGGCCCTGACTCAGGTAACCTGCTGCTGTCCTCACTGCCCCCTGGTTGGGACCGGGCCTGGTCTCCTCTGGGTTGGTTGTCTTGGCTGTGTCCCTGGTGATGGCTGGCTGGCTGCCTGCATAGGCGAACGAGTGACCTGGGGTGGGTGGGTGGTCACCCTGAGCTACGACCATCACCTTTGCTCCAAGCACCTGCATGTACTACGTGCTCATCACATGTGCGCTAAATGAGTGAGTGAACAAATAAATGAATAAATCAGGAAGCTTCTGCCCAGCCTTCCCCCTTCTCTCAGCTGCATCCATCTCTCTCTCTGCACACCTCCCCTTAGAGCAGCACCACCTTCTGCCAAGCTGAGTTGTTCCCACCGCCTGGATGGTGTGGGACTCTCCAGGCTGCTGTCTCTCCACCCCGCACCTCCCCGTCACTGCCCCTTCAGCCTTCCTCATACTCCTGGGTAGTGGGGCTTAGCTCTAGCGCCCATGCTATGTATACACCTATCCCCCCCACCTTGGAAAGTGTCACAGTGGGGGCAGTGCCTGGCTGGGTTCAATGTCACCAGGGCCTGGCATGCAGTTGGTGTGAAGCAGTATTTCCTGACGACTCAATGCCTATTTGAGAATCTGAGGGCGGGTGAAGGGAAAGGAGGACAGGACAGTTCCTGGTGGGGGGAGCAACGAGCAGAGCAGCCCACAATCTGGGCAGGTCCCTCTGGAAATCTGCCTCTTCTTCCAGCACTCCAAGATAGCATGTCTTATGATGGGCATGGCATGCCTGATGACCTTTGAGGTAGTCCCCATCCTGGCCCCCCAAACCCTCTCATGGTGGCCCAATCTCTATGTGTGATTACAGAATACCCTGCTTGGACACCAAAGATGTCTGGGTTCTCCCAGCCCCGTCTCTCCTGCATCTGTCTGCTGGGCCATCCTTTATCAAAACTGTAAACCATCAGGCATGCCTAAGCACTTAATTTTCATGAAATATTGGGTCCTGTTATTGTCAGGCAAACAGAGGGGTTGGTGACAAATTCTTCTCCCCTCACTGACACCAAAGCCAATCTCAGCATGATGCATGGTTTCCACCAGGCCAACCATCATCGGGGGCCATTGAAGTTGATGAAGGCAGCACATATCCAGGGGAGATAAACGCTCCGGAACGGCAGGGATAGGGGTGGGAGGCAAGTGCCAAGCACCTAGGAGCTCCGTGAACAACCACCAGTGGGGCCCTGTGCCTGCCCTCCAACCCAGGTAGCCACAGAGGCCTCCTGCTGCCCAGCCCAGCTCCATGAGCATGCAGGTCAGCAGAAGGAAAGCTGTTTATTGTGAGGAGACTGTCTCCCTGTCGCTCAGTGTCCTGATTCACTGGCCAAGGACTTCCTGACTCATTTGCAAGGTGAATGGGCTCAGTCTGTGTTGGCAGAAAGTGTAGCATAGTGACCCCTCTCTGCTGAAGCCCTCAGAATCGCCCACTAGGGCAATGCCCAGCTCTGCCCATGCCCATAGCTTCCCTCCACTCAGCATGTCAGCTTGTCTGTGGAGGGAACAGGGCATGCAGTGTATGGAAATAGTAAATTGCTTCTAGTTTTTCTTAAAGTTCAGAGAGTGCAGGAGGGAGGCCTTCTGGTGCACTCTCCTTACATTCTCACGTGGCAGCCCCAGATAGTCCCCTTGCTGAAGATCTAGAAGGGTCCCAGTGCAGCCTGTGAGTTACTGTAGGACATGTCATTGCTCTCCTTTTGAGAGCTAGCAGATTAGCTGGACGGTCCTCTGAAAAATAAGAGGACCCCTCTTAGAAGAGCTCGTTGCAACTCCACTGCAAAGTTGGTCAAGGGCATGTGTCTGTGGCTGATGGCAAAGGGTCCTGAAGCTGGATTTCTGCTGCCCCTGGAAATGGCTCAGTGTGAGGGCTGTGACTATGATGAAGCCAGCCATGGCCTCTGCTGCCCTCAGTCTCTGGAGCGAGGGGGCGTTAGGACTCTGGACTGTGGGAAGAGGTTATTCACCCTCCTAACCTATTTCCCCAGAAGCTAATTTGAAAGACAGAACATTTTCTTGTTGGCTTTGGACATAGTTTGAAATGTAATGCAAGTCACTGTAACAGTCTGCCTCTGCCTGGCTTTGTTCCTGGCCCACCTAGCAAACCAGTGGAACACTGGGGAGTCCCCGACAGCCTTTAACAGAGGTCCTCCCTGGACCCTCTTTCCCAGCCTGGTGCCTCTGTCCCCCTTCCTACCCCCCGACCCCAGTCAGGTCCCTCTGACCTGTCCTCATGTCCTCTGTTTAGAAGCTGCCCCTGGCCAGCTCTGGTTAACATCAATCTGTTGCTAATTTGACAGTAAAAGACTTTGTCCTCACTGAAAGGTATTTCAGGCACCTGTGATTGTGTAAAGGAATATCTCAAAGGCTTTTCCTTTACCTTCCTGAAATAGCCACGTGGGCCCTAATGTGGCAGGAGGCTCAAGTCCAGATCTAGGCTGCCACGAACTCATTGTGTGTTGCAGGGAGGGGAGGTTAGCATCTCTCGGGGCCTCAGGCTCCCTCTGTAACACGAGACCAAAGACACTAATATTTGGGGGCTGCTGCAGGAAAAACTGGTTCCCCAAGGGGAAACCAAACCAAATAAGTAAAAGTCACTGCCCTCCACTCACCTTTTTCTCTTCTGCTCACATGTCAGTAGATACAGGATGTGATGAAATTCCTTGATGATGACAAGCCAACATTGGAGAGGAGGGACGGGCCCCAGGGCGCTGTCTAGCAGGAAGAGGTGTGGATGGGAGCTGAACTGAGGAAAGGAGCTAAAAAGCTCATGAGTGTGCGTGTGTGCGCGTGCATATGTGTTGCATGTATGCAATCATGTGTTGATGTGTATATGTGTACACACATACGTCCATGCTCATACCAGCGATGGTCCTTGCCACAGACTGCACAGGGCTAATAGCAACCTCTCCACAGGGCTATGTGTCAGGACATGACTCATGAGGGTGTACAATTCTCCCCCAGGAGCAACTGGCCGACCTCAAGGAAGACCTGGACAGGGATGACTGTAAGCAAGAGGCTGAAGTGGTCATCTACGAGACCAACTGCCACTGGGAAGACTGTACCAAGGAGTATGACACCCAGGAGCAGCTGGTGCACGTAAGCCTCTGAGCCCCAGCAGCCTGCCCACTAACACCAGAGCCCAGGCCGCATAGGACCTTGAACCTTCCTGGGCCTCTACTAGAGAGAAGAGATTAGAGGAAGAGCTGCAGAAGATGGCCTGCGCCACATCCCCTCCAAAAGGGGGGCATGATTATTTAAGTGTGTCCTACCTGTTTCTAAAAGAGGGCTTTTAAATACATATGTAGTACAGAAAGAGATTAAAAGAAAAATAAATGAGAAAACTGAGGGGGAAAGGAACAATAAAGTAAACCATGAGCTCTGAGATAATAATTTACATGCATAGTTGTTTTTGTTTTTGTTTTTTTTTTTTTTTTGAGCCTCCTAGCAGCCACTGCAAAGAGAGAATTAAGATTATTTAAACCAGCCAGCATCTACAAGGTAACAAACCTGACTCTGAACTCTGAAAGAAGTCTTCTTTCATAGAGGAAGGAGTTGATAATTTCCTCTTGCAGACCATTCACAGATTCCTAGTATATATGAGGGCAAGTGGTGTCAACACCCAGATCAGGGAGGGGTCTACTTAAAAATGCTACGGTACTAACAGCCCCATTGATTAGAGAAGACCATGAGAGCCCTGAATGGGTTGGAGTATTCCTCTTCAGGGGATTCCTCTTCGCCCCACTCTAAACTCTTACACCCCAGCATCCATTAGGGTGGCCGTGAAGGGGTAGTGTATGCAATGGGAGGAGGAGGGGCTCAGCGTGGGAAGTGCCTGGCTCCAAACCTCGCTGCACTATAACTGGCTGAATGGCTCTGAATAAGGGACTTAAGCTCTGTGAGCCTCAGTTTTTCTCTAATAAGGGGGGGATGATGTCTACCCTAGAAAGGGTCAAAATTGACTATTCTACCCTTTTCAATCATATTCATAGTCACTCAGCGGACTGCAGGCCTTCTATACCTGGTAGCTTCTCTTCCCTGTTCCCCACACCAGCCCCACGTGGGTCCCACTTCTCCATCCAGAAAAGAACTTAAATTTGAGAATAAGCACCCCCACCATCCCACTGCCACACTGCTCACTGAATGACTTGTAAAGAGGAGCCCCTAAATCAGCAGCTAGATTGCTGGAGGAGCAGATGTACAGATGTGCACATGCTGGCCTCCCGTTCACATTCAGACACCATCCCAAAGGAACTGGCTTCTCCCCAGTTCTGAACTTACCATTAAGAAAATACCAACTCCCTGTGCTTCCTCCATTCATGCAACTTGCTCCTAAATACTATATGTTTCTTTTGCATTTGAGTTTTTCTTCCCCAAATTCTCACCTAGGAGACCAAGATTTCCCAGCACACCTGGTGACATACAACTTGTGAACAGGGCCTTATCTAGTCCCTTCTGAAACTCAAATGTAAATTTTCAGTGTGTACCACCTCTTTGGGGTAAACAAGCCCTAGATGGAGACGTGAGGCATAGGACAGACCCATTAGATGAAAGGAGAGAGGACAGCATGTCGAGCCAGGGGAGGGCCCAAGCCAGACCATGGAGGTGAGGACGTGAAAGATGTGTTCTGTCTAAGTGGGTCAGCTCCAAAGAGCAGGCCGGGAGCTCAAACAAAGGCAGAGGGTTCTGATGTGGACGGAGGACTATAGCTACAGGCCTCTTCTCCCTATGCCCAGGACCACCCTCTGGCCATACGTGGTCACTTTGCCTGACCCTGGAAGATCAGTCTCTTATGGGAGAGGGGAGCGGGTTCCCTTTGCCCAGCTCTTTCTCTCTCTGCATCCTGGGAAGATGGATGGAGCTTCAGGCGAGCTGGAGCCCCCAGTCAATTATTAACAATTTGTCGCTAAGTAAACCAATAAGAAAAAAATGAAAGGCATTGTCAGGAAACATTTTTATCATTTGAAAGGCTTTAAAAATGGAAAGTGAGGCTAATATGATAAGATTTCTCTGGAAGTTCAAAGAGCTATAGGTTTTACTTGCTCCAACGGTGGCATTTGTATGCATGGCTGTCAGGCTGGTTGCACAAGCGTGAGGGTGGTTTGCTATCTTCTGGGACAAGGCGCTGCCAACGCCCAATGCTCATCTCTCCTGGCAGCCTCATAGGTGGCAAAGGTCCACAGCAGACCTGTTCAGTAGGAAGACACTGCAAGCCATCAATACCAGCCATGCGTGTAATTTTGCATTTCCTGTGACAATATTTTAAAAGGAGCAAAAAGAAACAGGTGGAGTTCATTTTAATAATATATTTTATTTAACCCAAGAGATCTGAAAAGGCATTTTGACATGTAATTAATAGAAAACAAAATTATTAAAGAATTGTTCATCTTTTTTATTTTTTTTCCATTCTAAGTCTTTGAAACTGGTGTTTAGTTTGCACTTCCAGCCACCCCCAGTTCAGAACAGGCTCATTTTTAGTATGTAAGAGCCACATGTGGTAAGTGGCCTCTGTGTTGGGTGGTGCAGGTTTAGAGGTCATGGGAGAGGCAGTGGGAGAAGTGAAGGCTGGGAGAGGAGCTGAGAATAGAGGAGAAACAAGGGGCCTCCAAGACTGGAGTGTCCCCGCCCTCACCATCTCCCAGACCTTGAGCTAAAGGAGATGGAAGGGACCTTGACAAGCCCTTTGAGAGAAGCCCTGTAGCAGAGGCAGCAGGAAGTCCTGTATATTTTTCACCCTACTTTGTAAAGAAGTGACTCTTTCCATCCATTCCCACTTCTCTGTTAAATAGGCAGCTCAAAGATTAAGGACATAAAGGGCCTTGTGTACTTGGCAACATCCCAAGCTCAGAGGTCGGAACCCCTGGAGGAGGGCACACGGTGATTAGCCAGGGCAGAGGCCCGAAGGGGTGTTCACTCCACATTCGTGGCCCAGGGCAGGACTGGCTGAGATGGGTCTCCCAGGGAGGGCTTCTTGCCTAGGCACCTCCCAGCTTGCCCAAGAGGGTGCTACAGGGTCAGTTCTGTCCTTGGCTGTCCCACCTTGCTCACCTCTGGGCCATTTCATCCCCGGGTCAGCCTCACACAGTGCCCAGTGTCCACCATTAGGGTCAGATCTGACTCCACCTACACTTCTGGGCCTTTGTCATTTTATGAATAAATGACAAAAATAGAGATAAGGATGCACAATGGGCGGTGCCTACGGCTCAAGGAGTAGAGTGCCAGCCCCATATACTGGAGGTGGCGGGTTCAAACCCAGCCCCGGCCAAAAACTGCAAAAAAAAAAAAAAAAGGATGCATGGTTTTTCCATTATAATAAAATAAGTCATTAATATTTAAAAATCTCTGAACCAATGGGGGCAAGCTTAGGAGAGGGTTCTTGTGCATCTGCCATGTAGACATCGGTGATGCCTTTGCCCATCATGGATGGTCACTTTGATGACTAATTGGAAAATCCAGTGGAGGTAAGTGGCACATAGCAGAGCTTCATTTCATGGCAGCTAATGATCATTCATGAGAACGTGTGGCCTGGCACATAGAGGTGTCTTACCGGGTCCGTGTTCTGTGTGGAATAGGTGGAGTCAGCATGGCGGGTGCTCTGCACAAAGGTAGGGGTGGGAGGGGGTGGGTGTTTGTGCTCATAGTAGGCTGGGGTGCGTAGTCTGTGTGTAGTGGGGTGTGTGCGGGGGGCAAGCAGTCTGCTGATGGTAGGCAGGGGTCTGCACACCCTGGGTGGGCTCTGTGGGGCAGACAGCAGGCTCACCCCTCTTCGGGCTGTTCATCCCGGCACCCCTCTTCGGGCTCACCCTCTTCTGCTGTTCATCCCGGCAGCACATCAACAACGAGCACATCCACGGGGAGAAGAAGGAGTTCGTGTGCCGCTGGCAGGCCTGCACGCGGGAGCAGAAGCCCTTCAAGGCTCAGTACATGCTGGTGGTGCACATGCGGCGCCACACGGGCGAGAAGCCCCACAAGTGCACGGTGAGCGGCCCTCCTCCCGGCCAGGCCAGGGGATAGGCACACCTGGGTTTCTGGCCTTCTGCCCATTTAGGATCTGGAGGCCCCTAGCCTAGTGATGTCCCCCACCTCAAATCGCTCTGGGTGTGAGCATCTCAGTAACCACAGTGTGGACATGCAGGTGTGTCCATGGGTGTGCCTGTATGACCATGAGCCCTAGGACACAGCTGACCCCCCCACTGGCTGTGTCATTGGGCAGGCAGGCCACTTGATAGCACCCTACAGAGAGGAAGCATCCTAGGTGATTCACAGCTGAACACTGATGGATGGGCTAAAAATCAGTTTGGTTGAGTGTTTTCTTTTTTTTTTTTTTTTTAATGAGCTTAAAAATGAGACCTTTTGTATGGTCTCCTTTATGGAGTTAATAGGATGTGTGAACATAATTGGTGAGGCTTCGATACACAGTACACAGTAGTTGCTGTCCTCAAAAGGGGAGTTAGTTCAGCGGCTGTGGCTCAAACAGCTGGGAACTCCTTTTTGTGAATTACTGTATTCCATAGAGGCATACATTTTGTTTTCATTTTAATGTCTCTGAAACTAAGCTGTCTTAAAACCAGCAGTGTTCAGGATCCAGTGAAATGTGGCACCTTTGTTAACAAGTGGGCTTTTTAAATTGAGGTAGACTTCACATACCAGAAAATTCATCTTATTTTTAAAATGTACAATGAGGAGGTTTTTAGTGTATTTACAAAGTTATACTGCCATCATCACCACTTAACTTCAGAACCTTTTCATCACCCCAGAAAGAAACCCCATGCCCATTAGCGGTCCCCCCCAAATCTCTCCTCCCTTCGGCTCTGGACAACTGCTAATCTGCTTCCTGTCCCTATGGACTTGTCTGTTCTGTACATTTCATAAAAATTAAATCATTCAGTATGTGGCCTTTGTGTTTGGCTTCTTTCAATTAACATGTTTTCAAGTTTTATCTGTGTTGTGGCACGAATCAGTACTTTATCCTTTTTTATGGCTGAATAATATTTCATTGTGTGGATAGATCCCATTTTGGTTTTCCATTCATCGGTTGATGGATGTTGGTGTTGTTTTCGCTTTGGGACTGTTATGAATAATGCTGCTTTGAACACATATGTCGTGTTTTTCTGTGGACATATGTTTTCAATTCTCTTGAATATGTGTACTAAGGAGTGGAATTCTTAGGTCATATGGTAATTGAGAACCTGCCAGGCTGTTTTCCAAAAAGGCTGCATGCACCCTTCTACATTTCCACCAGCAGCTTATGAGGATACTTACTTCCCCACATCCTCTCCAACGCTTGTCGTCATCTGTCTGTTTATTCTAATTCTAGACATACCTGTAGCTGTAAAGTGGTATTTTATTGTGACTTTATGATTAGCACTTCCCTAGAGACTAATGATGCTAAACATCTTTTCTTGTGCTTATTGGCCATTTGTGTATCTTTTTTGGATAACTGCTCCTCGGACTTTTTGCCCATTTTTAAATTTGTTTGTCTTCTTGTGGTTAAGTTGTAAGAGTTTTTTTTATAAATCCAGTTACTAGATCTCATTAGGTATGATTTACAAATGATTTCTCCCATTCTATGGGTTTTCTTTTCATTTTCTCAAAAGTTGTCTTTAAAGCACAAAAGATATTAATTTTGACGAAGTCCAATCTTTTAATTGCTTATGCTTTGAGGGTTGTATCTAAGAAACTATAGCCTAATTCAAGGTCACAAAGATTTACCCATATATTTTCTTCTAAGACTATTATAGTTTATAAATGTATACTTTTATTTCTATAAATATACCTGTGCGTGTTGTGTCTGTGTGTATGTGTGTAATGTATTTTCTCTTCGGTTGACATCTTTGATCTATTTTGAGTTAATTTTTTATGTCTGATGTGAGATAAAGATCCAAACTCATTCTTTGCATGTGGTCCTGCAGTTGTGCCAGTTCATTTGTTGAAAGACTGTTCTTTCCATAGGGAACAGACTCGGCATCCTTGTCTGTCTAGTGACCTTAAGTGCGTGATATTGTTTCTGAGCTCTCGGTTCATTCCATTGACCTCTGTGTCTGTCTTTCCACCGGTACCACACACAGTCTTAATTCCTGTGGGTTTGCAGCAAGTTTTTAAATTGGAATGTATGATAGATCATATATTATAATTTAACTTTGTCATCCTTTTGCAAGACTGTTTGGCTCTTCTGGGTCCGTAGAAGCAAGTTATTTTCTTAACATTTGGAGTGGTAACAAACCATGGTCCTCTGATAAGAGGCTGTGATAATGTGAGTTGTAAAAACAGATAAAAGACATTCAGAGCCAAGTGTGTCACTTAGACCGGTCAGGAATAAATGGGAGGATGTAAAAAATGAGAAAGTTCCCACTTGGGTGTACACGCCCTTCTGAGGGCAGTTTACATAGGTACATGGAAGCAACTGCAGAATCTTTGGAATAGCTGCAGAGTTTCCTGCAGTCATCTCTCCTTCCTTCCTTCCTTCCTTCCTCCCTAGCTGCCGCCTTCTTGCCTTCCTTTTTACCTTCTCTACCTGGCTCTCTCCTCTCTCCTTCCTTCTCTCTTTTCCTTCCTTCCCAAAATTGTTTCTTGATTGTCTAGGTGCTAAATATTAGGAAAACAGCAGTGAATAAGACCCAGAAGGTCCCCGCTCTATGGAGCTGGAGTCCCAGTAGGAAAGCCAGATCACAAAATTAAGACCATTATAAGTTGTGTTGGGGGTATAAAGGACCGAGGATAGAGTGTTGTGATTAGATTATCAGGAAAACACTCTTGGAGGAGATAATCTTGAAGATTCAGAAAGAGGGAGCCAGCCAAGGGCTGGGGCACGTAGGGGTGGGGTAAGGACCCAGCCAGAGGGGGGCCGGTTGTACAGAGGCCTCAGGTAGGTAAGAATTTAGCGGGATCAAGGAAGTGAAATCAGACCAGTGGGCAGAGCCAGGGTGGGGGTGATCCGCTCACTCAAGGACTCAAAAGACTCTGAATTGTATTTTCAGCACATTTTAATACACAGAAAAATTCTTATCAAAAGTGGTACTGGGAAACAGTAAAAACAATTTAATGATATAGGAAGATCTCCTACAATGCGCTAGTGATTTTAAAAGATGGAATAAATACTTGATATGTTCCCAAGTTTAGTTTTAAAACCATGTGGGGATGAAGTGCAGAGTCACCAGAACAAGACTTAGTGGGATGTCTGCAGTGGTTGTCCCTGGGCCACCAGGGGTTTTCGTTTTTCTCTTGTACTTTTCAATTCTTCTAAGTTTTCTGGAAGAAAAAGTAACTGTTCTTGTTAACACACATTCATCTGAGTGCACTGGTGGGTGGAGCAGAGTCAGGACATGGGATGAGGTGACTAGCTCTGAGGTCAGTCCCTGGGCTGCCCTGACTGACCGAACCTCCTCCTTCCAGTTTGAGGGCTGCTCAAAGGCCTACTCTCGCCTGGAAAACCTGAAGACACACCTGCGGTCCCACACCGGGGAGAAGCCGTACGTGTGTGAGCATGAGGGCTGCAACAAGGCCTTCTCCAATGCCTCGGACCGCGCCAAACACCAGAACCGCACCCACTCCAACGAGGTACCCTGGGCATATACACACGGCCTTCCTGATGCCCCATGGCTTCTAGACATCTGTAGGCTATAGCCAGGTGCCTGGCTGCCCCTCCCCACTGAGAGACCTAGAAGGCCCAGTCTCCCTGGTGCCACAACCTCTCCTCTGAAAGGGAAGACGCCCTGAGGTCCCATCATGTACTTACTCTCCTGGGCAGTGGTCCCCTTGTCTCTATAATAAATACAATAGTGCCCTCCTCAGAAGCCTTGACAGGGTCCATAGGAGCTGTTGTCAGGACAGAGAGGGACCTCTCTATTTTCCAACCGCTGTGTTGCTAGACATGCATCTGGCAACAGGACTGCTAGGTGGGTCCTGCCACCCCGTCCTACAGATGAGGAAGCTAACACTCAGAGAGATGAAGTGACTCTCCTCAATGCCAGGTGGCTTGTAAGTTGTGCCACAGTTATGGAGTTTTCAGCTGGGGCCGGTACCTCCCGCTACCTCCAGCATATGGGGCCGGCGGCCTACTCCTTTGAGCCACAAGCACCGCCCAGTTGTGCCACAGTTCTGGAGCTCAGGATTGCTGGTTCCTCTGTGGTTGGGAAAACACCCTGGGACACTGCTTCACACACCCACACATTACCATCCACCCACAAGCAGACATCTCACTGTGGAACAGCTGCCCCGTGGCCCGGGGGAGTAGAGCAAGGCTGTCTAAGCTTGGCACAAGTTGCCAGGCTCTGCCCACAAGCGGCTTGGACAGCCGGCAGTGACATTGGGGCCACCTGGGCCTGCTGTGGCCATCAGCCCCCCCCCCCCCCCCAGATTCAGCACGGGGCAGTCTCTGTTTCCCAGGTGGCCAGAGCCCCCTGTGTTGCTGAGGGAGCCCAGGGAGAGGAGTCAGGCCAGACCCCTGGTGTGCACTGAACTCACCTCTCAGTCCCCACCCAGCCACATAATTACTGTCATGTTTCTAACTGCTCGGACACATTCTGGGCCCAAAGGGACTTTGCTCCACTGTTTATAAGAGGTTAGAGGAATTTTTAAAGGTATTTGAAGTCCTCAGAGTCTCTACAGACAAGAGCCAGCCTTGAGGAATGTGTGTGTGTGTGTGTGTATATATAGGTGTCAGGGGTATGTGTATGTGTGTAAATGTATGTGTGTGTGTGTTTTATGAGACCAGGACTGAGGTTCAGAAATCTTGGGTTTCCATCCCATTACTGGATGACTTTGAGCAGGTTTCTTTGCTTCCCTGAGCCTGCCTTTCCTCCTCAGAGAAACCAGGGGTTCTAGCACTATCTCACAGGGGACAATGAACTCATAGCTTGCTAATGATGTTACAAATCCCTCAGCCCAAGGAGTAGCATTGTGCTCACAGGAGGCACTTGTGCCCCCCTGCAGTCCCTAGCTTCTTGTGGTAGGAGCTCCCTTGACCATGCACTTAACCTTTATGGAAAGGTAGCAAACAATACCGGCCTGGGCACCAACTCCTGCGGGCCTGGGACTGGTGGAGCTCCACTAGTTGCAAGTACAGCTAGGCTCTGCCAGGGGACATGGGATGGCTTCAGGAGACCAGGTGCGCCAGGCACAATCTGTCCTGTACCCCATCCATAACACAGGCCTGGTTCTTGTCCCAGAAACCCTACATCTGCAAGATCCCGGGCTGCACCAAGAGGTACACAGACCCCAGCTCTCTCCGGAAGCACGTGAAGACAGTCCATGGCCCAGATGCCCATGTCACCAAGAAGCAGCGAAACGATGTGCACCTCCGCACGCCACTGCTGAAGGAGAATGGGGAGAGCGAGGCCAGCACCGAGCCTGGCGGCCGGACTTCCGAGGACAGTGCTGAGGCCAGCAGCACCATCCAGGCCGTGGAGGACTGCCTGCACATCAAAGCCATCAAGACGGAGAGCTCCGGGGTAAGCAGAGCTGGGCAGCCCAGCTGGTGTAAGGCAGTTCCACAGCTGCACCTAGGGCCCAGACAGCCGTGGGCTCTGCCCATGTCCTCCCTCTAAGGGCATGGTAGTGGCCCTCCTCTCTTCCACTTGTTTTCCTCCCTTGACCACCTCTAGCCTCACATGGAACCTATCTCATTCAGGTCCCCTTCTGCTGTGAGCCATGGGAGCACCTGTCCCCACGTGCTTGGTCTGCACGGGCGGGTGGCCTGCACGTCCGCCTTTCTAGCCAGCACCCACGCACTGCTGCCGATCCCCACCCCTCTGTCCCTCTGTGGGTCCTTAGCTCCCGGGCCTGCACTCCTTTGGTTCTAACCACCTGTTCTTTGTCTCCACCTCTTTTTCCTGACTCTACCTCCCCTAAGGATAGACGGTACTGAGGTGAGCTGAGGAGCTGGGCGGGGCTGTGGGTGGGCTGGGGTGCTGCTGAGTGGAGGCTAACCTGTCAGTCCAGGCTCACGGGCCGGGAAGTGGGTTTGGACAGGCACATGGCAGGGCACTGCAGCGTGACCATTGAAATAGATAAGGGCCCACAGCAGGCACAGAGCTGGTAGGTGCAAGAGCAGTGGTGACCAAGCTAGAAGAGGGGCAGAGCAGAGAGGAGGCATAAGTCTGGGCTGCAGGGCAGGGGGCCTGCCCTATAGAGCCAAGTAGAGGAATGTGGATGGTGCCCTGGGCAAGATCTAGAAGGTCCCTACAGCACAAAGCTTGTATTCCTATAGGCAGAAGCATGGCAATTTCCCTAGGAAAGGGCTGGGACTTGGGGATATTTGGCCCAGCAGCAAGCCCAGAGGAGCTCCATCCGGGATAAGCTTTATGTGGGCTCAGGTCCTAGGTGACAGTGGGTATAGCCCGAGTTCTATGACATTCTACACTGTGTCCATGTGCCATGAGCTCCCTGGCCCACTCCACCCAACCCAGAGAGGGAGGACTGCTTTGGGGTGGCCATTTGGGCAGGAGCCACATCACACATCATACATCCCTCCCTGGACATCATTTCCCTTCACAACAACCTTTCTCTGGCCTGTTGAGACCACTTTGCCTGACTAGCAGGCACCTAGTCAGCAGCTTTTGTTCCTCATGTCACCAACCTCACTCGCTGAGAATGCTTCCGTACCTTCCTGCATGCCGTCCTGGGTGCCTTCTGCATGCTGGGCACCAGAGACAGTTCAGGTTCATTTCATAGTTGGGGACACTGGGGTTAAAAGAAGCAAAGAGATGTCACCATCTCATGGAAACAGACAAGTGAGGCAGACAAGCTCTTTCTAGAGGCAGCTTCCTACTTTCCACCCCTGGGTGTGCAAGAGTGTGGTGTGCATGCAGGCATGAGTGCCAGACCAGGTAAGAGTGTGAACATCCTCTAGCTCTATGCCTTCTCACCTCGTCCCCTGCAGCTGTGTCAGTCCAGCCCCGGGGCCCAGTCGTCCTGCAGCAGTGAGCCCTCTCCCCTGGGCAGTGCCCCCAACAATGACAGCGGCGTGGAGATGCCTGGAACGGGGCCCGGGAGCCTGGGAGACTTGACGGCGCTGGATGATCCACCCCTAGGGACCAATGCCTCAGCCCTGGCTACCCCCTCCACTGGTGGCTTGCAGCTGCGCAAACACATGACCACCGTGCACCGGTTTGAGCAGCTCAAGAAGGAGAAGCTCAAGTCACTCAAGGATTCCTGTTCATGGGCCGGGCCAGCTCCACACACCCGGAACACCAAGCTGCCTCCCCTCCCGGGAAGTGGTGAGTAAAGGCCCTGGGCTTATGGGGGGGGGGGGTGGGCGAGTCTGAGATAGCACCAGCTAGGCCAGCGGTTCTCAACCTGTGGGTCACGACGACCCACAGAAACTATATTAAAGGGCCACAGCATTAGGAAGGTTGAGAACCACTGAGCTAGGCTCATATCCACCAATTGCCATGTGCTGTCCCCCTGGATGTCCACAATAAGATCTTAAGAGCCCATTGCACAGATAAGAAAACTGAGGGTTCGGGGTGGCGCCAAGGAGTAGGGTGCCGGCCCCACATACTGGAGGTGGTGGGTTCAAACACATCCCTGGCCAAAAACTGCAAAAAAAAAAAAAAAGAAAAGAAAACTGAGGCTCAAAGAGGTAAGTGGCAGACCTGAGATTTAGCCTATGCCTGTATGGCTTCGAAGCCCCTGCTTTTCTACCTACACCATGCTGCATCCCTATAACCCCCTAAAAATGGGCAGACCCTACTCATATCATCCTCTTCCGCGGGCAATCATTTATTAGGCACTTCCTGTGGGTACCATGGCCGAGGCCCTACAAAGATAGCAGTATAAGATAAGTTCCAAAGAAGCATATGGTTAGAGGGCTATGCCACCAGATTCACACTCTACTGTAGGAGAAGCCAGGTAGCACCAAAGTCAGAGCTTATGCTAAAGCCATGTAGAGAAAAGGACAAGTGTGACCAGCTAGGGTAAAGCAAGGAGGACTTTATGGAGAAGGTGGCACCATGCTCAGCCTCAGGAGGTGTTGGCCAGGCTTTGAGATGGAAGACATCCTCAGCAAACGTGTCTTGAGTGCTTACTCTGTGGCCAGCATTGTGCTGTACACCAGGGGCTCAGCCTACAGGCTGCCCACTATGGTGGATGTTGTGACATCCAACTGTTCTCCCCTGAAGAGAGGATTTGTTGCCCCAACTGTTGGCAGATGGCCTTGAACTCTTAGCCTCCTACAGGGATCTCCAAGGTTGCAGATCCCTGCAACCTGCTACTCCACTCCAGATTACCCCATCCCTGGGTGACCCACATCCAGTGACTGGTCAATGCAAGAGCTTAAACACTCAGCCATCTCAGCCCAATCAGGGCAGCACTGAAAGACGCTGGGAGTCCTGAGCTTCCTTTGAGATCAGCTGGGGATCATTTCTCTGCCTACTCCTGCGGCCTATCCTTCCTCCAGCCTGCTCATTAAACTCCATATTAGGAGAATCCAACTGGCAACACCCACCCATAGATGGGGAAGGTACAATATAGGGCCTTTCTGGCTATCCATCCCCTCTCAATAACTGAGTCCTATGGAGAGGCACATCTTATCTACAGTGGAGGAAACCAGGCAGCAGCAGAGCTGCAACTCTCAGACCTCCTGACTTCCACACCCTCACCCTCTACTTGTTTACTTATTGCTCCTTCTTCCCTTTTTTTCATTCAAAAATCATCTACTTAGTACCTGCTCTATGCCAGGCCTGGCCCTAGGGCTCTAGGCTCAGCACACTGCCTTGGCATGGTCAGAGCAAGCTGAGCACCCTTGTCCCTGTTTGCTGACCCCTCTGCTCTTCCTCAGGCTCCATGCTGGAAAACTTTAGCGGCAATGGGGGTGGCGGCCCAGCAGGGCTGCTGCCCAACCCACGACTGTCGGAGTTGTCTGCCAGCGAGGTGACCATGCTGAGCCAGCTGCAGGAGCGCCGTGACAGCTCTACCAGCACTGTCAGTTCTGCCTACACTGTGAGCCGCCGCTCCTCTGGCATCTCCCCCTACTTCTCCAGCCGCCGTTCCAGCGAGGCTTCGCCCCTGGGCCCCGGCCGCCCGCACAATGCCAGCTCCGCCGACTCCTACGACCCCATCTCCACTGATGCATCGCGGCGCTCGAGCGAGGTCAGCCAGTGCAGCGGAGGCCCAGGGCTGCTCAACCTCACGCCTGCTCAACAGTACAGCCTGCGGGCCAAGTACGCGGCAGCCACAGGTGGCCCGCCACCCACGCCGCTGCCGGGCCTGGAGCGCATGAGCCTGCGGACCAGGCTGGCGCTGCTGGATGCGCCCGAGCGCGCGCTGCCTGCCACCTACCCGCGCGCACAGGGCCCACGGCGGGGCAGTGATGGGCCAGCCTACGGCCATGGCCACGGCCAAATGGGGGCTGCGCCCGCCTTTCCCCACGAGGCCCTGGGCAGCGGCACTCGGCGGGCAAGCGACCCTGTGCGGCGGCCGGACGCCCTGGCTCTTCCGCGGGTACAGCGCGTCCACAGCGCCCACAACGTGAACCCAGGCCTGCTGCCGCCATGTGTAGAGAGACGAGGCCTCCGCCTGCAGAACCACTCGAGCACCGACAGCAGCCTGGCCCACAGTGCATATTCGCCCCGGCCACCCAGCATCAGCGAGAACGTGGTGATGGAGGCTATGGCTGCTGGGACAGGCGGCGTGGGACACGAGGAGCTGGAGCTTCAGGAGGACGACCTGGTGTTGCCCGACGACGTGGTACAGTACATCAAGGCGCATGCCAGCAGCTCTCTGGATGAGAGTGCTGGGCAAGTATATGCCATAGAAGGCACCGGCTTCTCTGACAACCCCAAACTGCACAGCCACCGCAGGATGGTGGGCGCAGATTCCCACCTGGGCCCCTTGGCCCCTGTGCTGGGAGGCTGCCAGCTGGGCTATGGGCCCCCCTCCAGCCTTAACAAAGATAACATGCCTGTGCAGTGGAACGAGGTGAGCTCTGGCACCATGGATGCCCTGGCTACCCAGGCAAAGCCACCACCCTTTCCTCAGGGCAACCTTGCCACAGTGCAGCAAAAGCCAGCCTTTGGCCAGTACCCAGGCTATAGTCCACAAGGCCTTCAGGAGAGCCCTGGGGGCCTGGACAGCACCCATCCACACCTTCAGCCCCGGAGCGGTGCCTCCTCCACACCCAGGGTTAACTACATGCAGCAGCTGCGACAGCCAGCAACAGGTGGCCAGTGTGCCAACATGACCACCGCTATGAGCCCCCAGACAGGCTATGGGCAAGCCCACTCCCAGCTGAGCCCCAGCACCATGAGTGGTGCCCTGAACCAGTTTCCCCCATCCTGCAGCAACATGACTGCTAAGCCAGGCCACTTGGGGCACCCTCAGCATGCAGAAGTTGCCCCCAACACCATCGTGATGGGCAGTCGTCTTAGGGAACTTGGGGTCCCCAATTCAACCCTGGCTGGGGGCCCATCACCTCATCCAGTCCAGAGCTACCCACAGCAGAGCCATCACCTGACAGCCCCCATGAGCCAGGAAGGATACCGCCAGGGCCCCAGCCTTCTGCCTTCCCACCAACCTGGCTTCATGGAGCCCCAGCCAGGCACAATGGGGGTGTCTACAGCAAGCTTTGGCCTAGTGCAGCCCCGTCCACCCCTGGAGCCTAACCCTGCTGGCCGCCACCATGGGGTGCGTGCTGGACAGCAACAGTTGGCCTATGCCAGGGCCACTGGCCATGCCATGGCTGCTGTGCCAGCCAGCCAGGAAACAGCAGAAGCTGTGCCCAAGGGAATGATGGGCAACATGGTGTCGCTGCCACCTCAGCCGCCTCCACAGGACATGGGTGGGGCCCAGGACCACAGCATGCTCTACTATTATGGCCAGATCCACATGTACGAACAAGATGAAGGCCTAGAGAACCTCGGAGGCTGCCAGGTCACACGGTCCCAGCCACTGCAACCACAAGCCTGCCCAGACAGCATCCAGCCCCAGCCCTTGCCATCCCCAGGGGTCAACCAGGTGTCCAGCACCGTGGACTCCCAGCTCCTGGAGGCCCCTCAGATTGACTTCGATGCTATCATGGATGACGGTGATCACTCGAGTTTGTTCTCGGGTACACTGAGCCCCAGCCTCCTCCACAACCTCTCCCAGAGCTCCTCCCGCCTCACCACCCCCAGAAATCCTCTGACCCTGCCTTCCATCCCCACAGGCATCAGCAACATGGCTGTGGGCGACATGAGTTCCATGCTCACCAGCCTGGCTGAGGAAAGCAAGTTCCTGAACATGATGACCTGAAGCCCAAACCCCAGTGCCAAGCGGACCCAGAGGGGCCATCACTATCCAGAGCATGGAGGTTTCGCCCTTTTTGTATTTTTCCCAAAAAGTATTAAATAGGCCTGAGGGATTTTTGTGAATGGCTAGTTCAGATGACAGATATTTTAAGAGAAGGTTTATGGGCATGCTCTCTGATCTTTTGGGTTATTTTTCAGAACACTTAAAAGGAAAAAGTCTCAATAGGAAAGGAAAAGAAGGAATGAAAAACCCACACACGCAGTGCTTTCCAGCCTTCCTTGTTTATGGGAAGATGCTATGCAGGCTTCTTTGCTTCTGTCATTGGGCTAATGAGGGATTATGTGGGCCAAGAGCTTTCTAAGGACGTGCAGAAAGAGGGTAGGGAAGCCACATGTGGGTTGGAATCTGAAAGCATAGTGGATATTCTGCTTCCAAAAGATGAGCTGATCATTCTTCTGCCTGCAAAGAAAAGGAATTCCTGGCCCGTTCGAATTATTCTATGAAGCTTAATGCTTGTGGTCTCTAATGTCCCTTGTCATGGAGGAACAAAATAGATTCTACCTGGGTGATTTGGAAGCACATCCTGATTCCAGGTTTGATAGAGCTGGCATCTCTACCCCCATAAAGCCATGTTTGGGACCTGCAGCCCATCCAAGTGTATATGAATAAACAGTATGTAAGTATCACCAGAAAAAGTAAAGAAATAATTATACTACTTGGGGCAAACCCAGTAGCTTCCCTGGCCTCTCCAGACCCTGTTCAGTGTTTGCATGTAGAATGTGGCCTTTCCTGAAAAGAACACTTGTCTCCATATACCTCGGGGCTGCTTTGATACTGTGGGGGGGAGGGGTGACCTGGGCATGAGGAGGTGAGGGTGCACCTGGGGCCCAGCCTCAGGCTGCCCTGAGGGTCTCACAGTAGGAAGAAGTTGCATGTTTACCTGAACCCCTTTTCTCCACTGCACTATCCCCCTACTTTACCATGGAAAACTCCAGGGCTTGAAGGCAGCCTCTGCCCAGGCTCTCTAGGCTGCACCACACACTCACCAGCAGCCTGGTAGTTTCCGCCATGCCACAGCGTTCTGTTCTGGATTATCTGGATTCCCTTCTCTCTGCCCTCCTGGTCATGTGTCAGAGAACGATGACATCCATGGTGTTCTGGGTGAGGGTGGAAAGGTGAAAGGGTTGGTCCCTGGGACTCTGATGGACTGTCACTAATTTTTCCTGTTTGGTGTGACCAAGCCCCACCTAGAAATGGAATTTGGAACTGGCTTCAGAAGACATTATTCCTGAATATACCACAGGGCGACTTGGTGCATCTTCCACACCACACACATGAGTACCCAAACGTGTATCCCAAAACGTCTCACGTTGAATTTGTGGTGTCTTTGCCAAACCGATGACACTGCTCTGAGCTTGATTCTGACTGTGGCCCTGGCTTCGATGAGGGACTATCCTAGGAGAATCTGTGGACAGGGACGAAATTATCTGGGCCTTCTGCATCTCAGCACATTAATCTCTGTTAAGGTTCAGAGACAAGGCCAACTCCAAACCAGAGCCAAGGGACACTGCCAACAGTCTGTGGCTCTGTGGTGGCGTTCATTCATTTCACTCTCCATTCCCGACCTGTGTATATTCTGTACAGAAGACACTATCCCTGAATATACTGTAGGTGAATCGTTCAGCCAAATTTATATTTCCAAAACATTTTTAGCTTTTTCTACATGCTATGAATTGAGATGACATGCTCAAATTGTAAATACGTCTTTTTGTACATTAAAAAAGTAATTTTTTCATAATTTATCTTGTCTGTCTGCTTCTCCTTTGACAATAGTTAATGAGAACCTGGCAGTAAATTTGGTGCATTTGAACAGAAATTAGGCAGTATTTTTTAACGGTGTCAAAATTGACTATCCTGCCTTAGCCAAGAAATGCTTAATGCTGCAGCATTTATTGGCTGTTTGTTCTTCATCTCCTTGGGGATAGGCAAGATTTGATGTTTTACAGTGGATATCTGTCTGTTCCTCCAGTGACTGGTCTGAATATCTACATTGATTTGCAGGGCATCAAACCCTCCACAAACCAGATTCCTCTTTCTGGTGGAGCACATTTGGTTTGGGGTGGATGTGGAGCTGAGAAGATGAGCAGCCCCCCCCAGTCTCTGGTGCAGGCAAAAGGAGACATCCTGGGCAGGTAGATGGCAACTCCAGGATGGCCAGCACCAAGCTGTGAGCGAAAGGGCCCCTGGGGCGCTGCCATGAGGGGGAACCCAGACCCTTGGGTGGCCACCTGACAGCTGTTGACAGCAATCAAGCCATTGCAGTAAACCTCAAGTGAGCCAGCTAGTGAGGTGTGAGGGTCTGCTTGGGTTTGGAACAGATTTTGGAACTGAGGTTGGGGGGCAGGGAGGGAAGCCACAGGACTGAGTTAAAGTGTTGGAGGCTCCTTGTGAGGGCCAGCACGGCAGGTGCCTACACTTCTAGCCCAGCCTCCCCTCCAGGAGAAAGCCTTAGCACACAAATTGGACAATCTAGAGATCAAAGCCACAAGGAGCATCACCTTTGCCTAGAGGACATTCAGCTCAAAACTAGTTCTGTGGGATGGGACCAAGTGGATAGAACCTCCAAGGAAAACAGCATTTAGCAGATTTCTTTGCTGCAGGCATCCCAGAGCCTTCACTATGTGGCAGGGGAACCACGATTTTCTGGCCCAAGTTTTTTGTTGGAAAGATTGCAGTCTCTGGGGCTCAATCCTCCCTCCTCCCCAAGGAGGAGTTGCCTGTCTGATGCACACATATACAAGAGGAACTGGCCATGCCTCGTTCTGCCCTTTGCTGTCCTTCCAAAGCTTATCTTCATTCCTTCTCTGCTTTGCCAACAGTTCAATCTCCAGAACCTGCTCTGCCCTGCTTTGTGGGGAGGGAGAGCCCTAATGTGATTCGATGCTATTTTGGATGGGATGACCCAAGTGGTATTAAGGAGCCTATCATGGCCTTTCAGCAGAGCCACCTCCTCTGTATCAGCTGTGACCACAGTTGTGCTCCATGACAATGTGAAACCTCAGCACCATAAAACCATAAATATTTATTTAGTTCATGAACCTATAGGTGAGCTGACCAGGCTGGACTTGCCTGAGCTGGGTCAGCTTGGGTCAGCTAATCCAGACAGCTTGTCCATGCTCCACATAGCTTTCGCCTTCCTCCCAGGCTCACAATGCTACCAATGGCAAAAGCACAGGAGGGCAGGTAGACAGACACAGGTCCCCAATGCAAGTCACAGGGCCACATTCATCATCATGAAGTGGGGGGAGTATACTGCTATGGATTTGAGGGGGAGAGTGAATGTTTCTCAACAATCACCCCGTCTACTACAGTCTTGTCTTCTAGAGACAACTGTTAATGTCCCACAGGAGGGCACTGGAAAATTTGCCCTTGGCAGCAGAACACCTTTTGACCTCTTCCTGCCTCTAGGAAGTTGGGAGTATCAGATTCTTTATGTTTCAAACAGTCTGAAGTTCTCTTTTAGCCCACACTGCCAAGGCATTTGTCTATGGCACTTTCTCAAACTTCATATGGGCTGTCTGTGTGTTTGCGTCCAGGCCAACCATGTGCCAGATGCCACTCCCGCAGTTCCTTTGGTGATGAGCCTCCCTCTGCATTTGCTAACTGAGGCCACCACACCAGGCTGCTGTGGGCCGCACCCTGAAGGTTCCTAAGCACCCTATTCTGGCTAAAAGAATATTGAGGGTGCTGCCCTACTCTTTCCAAGGACTTTAAGACAAAAGGCATTATAGTCAAGTGTACAACCTTGATTTGGTCTCTACTTGGAGAACTGTTTCACTGGTTCTGCCCTGGATTTGGTCTTTACCTCCTAGCCAAATCTTGATTTAAGGATCTTTAACTGACTGGAAAAGACTAAGGATGAGAAATAATTTTGTTTTCTAAGTTCTGCTTACAAGCAGACCCATTCATTCTGAATTCATCTCTTACTCATAGTACCTTATCATTTGCAGCTCAAAGAAGCTCATGTTTACAATGTCCTACCTGGAAACCATCCTGCCCAACTCCACTAATTCATAGGTACATTTTTCTCCCAAATTATTGTAGGCAAATGTCACTCTGCCAAATAACACAGGTCACCACTTTTCTTGCCATTTAGTCAGCCTCTGCTAAATTCCTCCACTGCTCAGTTCCATACCTATGCTGTGTATTTTAGGAGCAGCTGTCCCTTATTCTAGATACTAGTTCCTGAAGTCTAATAATGCTGCCTAATTAAAACACCTGTTAGCAAGAAGCATGTCTTTATCTGATGGGTTCACCAGTCAGATGAGGTGGGCTTAACTAGGATGGGCTTGCTGAGGAGGCCGGGCCCTGCCCCATGCCCCTCCTGCCCTGGGGCCAAGAGGATTGCACCCACATTTAGTGGTGAAGGCAAAAGTACAAATGGGCAAGTGAGAATACAGGAGGAATCTTCAGCCCTAGTCTAGGAACAGGAGGAAGTCACATAGCTGAGACCCAGATCGGTGGAAGAAAGCACATTTCTATACAGTGAGGGGAGATGGGTATAGGAATGGTAATCCCACCAACCCCATCCACAGACTCACCTCTTAATACAGTAAGACTGACACTGTAACTCCCATCTGGCTCTTGAGTCTGTGTTGGTTCTGAACCCAGAAGAGGAGAAGAGAAGTGGTCCCTGTTCCTCTGATGCCAGCTCCTGTGTCTCTTCCAGGCTCTGAGTTCAGAGACTTCAAACTGGTAACTTAAAACTGGCTGTGCTGGGAGAATTTACACCATGGGAATCAGCAAACACTACAAATGAAGGCTCCCCCCTCCTCACCGCCAGAGGACTTGTGAACACTTACCAGCATGCCTCACAGCATCCCCACTACATGATAGTTTGATATGCCCAGTGGTCTTTTCCAAGTTCTGTCCACAGAACTCATCTTGTGGAACACCTTCTGAATCCAGAATGCCATGGACATGGCTACCTAGATCATCTGGTTTAGTGGTTTATAAACTTTAGAAGTCACAGAAACATCTGTTCAAATGGAATTTAAGAGCACAGTTAAAAGTGGAATTTATCTGGCTGATGATGGGAGCAGAAGACCCAGAACCCACACATGTCCCTTATTCCCACCTCCCCTGGTCACCCCTGAGGGCAACTAGAAGCAGCTAAGAGTCCATAGAGTAGAATTTGAAAACCAAATACCTAGTTCAACACCAAATAAGTTGAAGCCCAGAAAAGTTGCAAGCAAGTTAGAAAAATAACTAGAACCCCTCTTTCTAGCATCTCAGAAGTAAGCTGGCTCCCCCAGCACCCAAGCTGAGGGCACAGTCCTTTTGTAGCATCAACCTTTACCCCTCTTTCTGTCCCCTGGTAGCTGCAGGGTCCCAGGGGACAGGGGCACTGCCTAATTGACCTGGTCTTCTCAGTGTCCACAAGTGGAAACCCATCCCCAGTTTCACTAAATCTGCTGAGTTTTGTTTCCAAATCAGGTGATTCTAGAAAGCTTTATGGAGGAGAGAGAAGTGAACAAATCTTTGAGAGATGAGCAGAAATTGGATCTGATGAGTGGCCTTTTCAGAATGCATTTGAACAGAGGCCACATCCAGATGTATCTGTCAAGAATTCTGAGCTCAGAGATGAAGGTACAGAAGCTTCACGGGTGCCCTTAAGAGGTCCTGGGTTTTTTTGTTTCGGTTTGGTTTGGTTTTTTTACTGGATGCTGGATGAGAGAAATGCCCAGAATGATGTGCTTCTTATCTTTATCAGAGACTCATCTTCTCTAACTATTATAACTATTATTCTCCCGGGAGAAAACACACGTTTTTTCTGGAAAATGAAAAGAAAGAGGAAGGGTGACAGAGAGAAAGGGGAACCCCCACTAGGACGATGCAATGTATGAAAAATGATGTCTGTCCTCCAAAATCCACACCTTCTGTTTTCTTGCTCTGCCCCCAAGTGAGTGCTGTACAGAAGATTTCTGGCCCCTGGATCTGGTCTGGGGTCTGCCTGCTGGTGCACTTCAGGCATCAGTCTTGTCCTAACCTGCGACCAGGAGGCTGGCGGCTGAGCAGAGACAGGCTTTGTGGCAGTCTCATAGTGGAAGCAACACCTGCCCTGTCACGATGAGCTGATGGTCTCCAACTCCAAAATGCACTCCACAGGCCTGCCCTGGCTCCACAAAGCTTACTATTAGGCGTGTTTCCTTAGGGTGTAAGTATTGTAGTCTGTTGAAAAAGAGATCACTATCACTCAGGCCCTTCAAACTTGTTGCATGCATGAATGAGTGAGCCTGCAGGAACTTTCTAAGCCCTCACCAGCTGTTCCTGAGCCACCTGACAATTTCCTGCAGCTGAGTGTGTGCTGAAGACCTACCTGTATGATCTCACACTGGCTTTCCATACACAGGGCCTTTGTACTAATTAGCTCACTTCTGGAAACATTCCTTGAGCTCAGAAGTTATCTGCTGTTCCTGAAAGATGGTCAGCCTTCCAGTTTCTGCTCATTCATCTCCTCTCCTGCCTTTCCTTTCTCCTCCCTCCTCCTCCCCCTCTCTCCCTCTCTCTCTCATAGGAGGCAGTGATCAGCTAATAGGGAGAGACATGAAAGCTCAGTGTGGTTTGAACAGAGAAAAAGATTTGATCCACGTTTTGAAAGATTAATAGGCGTTTGTCTGAAGGGACTGAAGATTTCTCATCAGAAACCATAGAGGCCAGAAGTAAGCGAAATATTTTTGAAGTGCTGGGGGAAAAAAAGCACTGTCAACTCAGAGCTCTTTATTTATGAAAATATCCTCCAAGGAGGAATGTAAAATAGATGCTCTGAGATAAATGGACATTCTCAGCTAAAGAAAAAGTGTAAGAATTCATTACCCACAGACCTGCTGTAAAAGGCAAAAGAGAAATGATACCAGAAGGAAGTTGGAGTATCAGGAATGAATGAAAAGCAACAGATCTGTGAAGCGTCTGGGTTAACACAGACACAGTAGACTATTCTTCCTTCTTGGGCTCTTCAAACATATGTTCAACAGTTAAAAGAAAAATATATAACATTATGGGGTTTTTAATATAAATAGATGCCTTAAGATAATTATTACACAAAGTGAAGAGGGTTAAGGACCTATATGGGGCTGTATAACCACATTCCACTTGAAGTGGGGAAATATTGACTCTTTGGGTGACACCTGTGGCTCAGTGGGTAGGGCACCAGCCCCATATACCAAGGGCAGCGGGCTCAAACCCGGCCCCGGCCAAACTGCAACAAAAAAATAGCCGGACGTTGTGGCAGGTGCCTGTACTCCCGGCTACTTGGGAGGCTGAGGCAAGTGAATCACCTAAGCCCAGGAGTTGGAGGTTGCTGTGATGCCATGGTACTCTACCGAGGGCGATAAAGTGAGACTCTGTCTCTACAAAAAAAAAAAAAACAAACAAAAAAAAACTATTGACTCTTAGACTGTGAAAACTTAAGCGTGTATGTTGTCATCCCTAGTGCAATCAGAAAAAAACCAAACAAACTATACAAAGGGATATAGGCAAAGCCACAATAGAGGAATTGGAATGGAATGGAATTCTAAAAAATTGTTCAAGGAACCCAAAAGAGAGAAGGAAAAGGAAAACAGGAATAAGAAGAAGAAGAAGAAACAGAGAAAACAAATAGAAAACAAAATAAAATGGTAGACTAAATCCAAACATCAATAATTATATAAAATGAAAATGATTGAAAGCCTCAATTAAAAGACAGAGAATAAAGTGGGAACACTCACACTGCCTAGTTTTGTTTTAAGACTTAACTGTACGTGGCCCTGACCGCACAGTGTGACATCGGGGATGGGAGAAACACACGTAACGGAAGGACCGAGCAGGAGTAGGCAGACTATTGGTATGCCACGTGAACTAACAACAGTTATTACATTTTTAAAAGGGTTTTATAAAATGATAAAATAAAAGGATAGGAAACGAAGCCCATATGGCCCACAAAACCTAAAATCTTTACTCTTTTACCCTTCACAGAAGACATTTGCCAACCCCTGGAATAGAGAATCCAGAAATAGACCCACACAGATACGACAATTGATTTTTGATAAAGGTGCAAAGGCAATGCAGTGGAGAAAGGGTAGTCTGTCCTTTCAACATACGAAGTTGTAGCGATTGGATATCCATAGGCAGGGAAAAAAAGGAAACTTGACCTCATATCCTATACACAAATTACCTAAAAATAGACCATAGATCTACTATAAAATATAAAACTGTAACATTTTAAGAAGCAAACATAGCAGAAAAAGATCTTTATGGCCTGACAGGTTAAACAAAAAGATCTTAAACACGACACGCAAAAAAGTGACCCATAAAAGAAAAATTCAAGGAATCAGACTTCATAAGAATTAAAACTATGTTTTCTGTAAAAGAAACACTGTTAAGAGAATGAAAAGACAAAATACTGAGTGGGAGAAAATGTTTTTTCATCATATATCCAACAAGGGGCTTGTGTCCACATCATATAAAGAGCTCTTAAAATCAACAGTAAGAAAATAAATAATCCAAATTTAAAAATGGGCAAAAGACTTGAACAGATGCCTCGCTAAAGGGGTACCTGCATGGCAAATAAGCATAAGAAAAGCTGTTCCCCATCGGTAGCCACAAGGGCAATACAAATTCAAGTGCAACAGATATATCTGCTTTTCATCAGCTCTTCCCTCTGCAGAAAAGATGCGTCTTCACTTCCCTAGGAGCTACAGGCCCTGCCTACGGGAAGTGGGTAGAGGCCATGAACCCCGCTATCCTCATCCATTAGGTTTGATAAATCACCCACCCCCAAAATCATTACAAGGATGCAAAGAGACCAGATATATAAAATACCTCACCCTTAGTTGGTGTTCGACAAGCTTTCCTGCCTCCATGCCAGCAGCTGTCACTATCACAGCAATATCCTTTTGGCCAATAGACTGGAGACAAAAATCCCCCTGGAAAAGAGTACCTTCACTCAGTCCCACCCACCATTGCAAGAATTCATTTCAGCAGGGACTTTGGTCCTAAAATTCAGTCTGAGGGCACTTTTGAGACATGGTGGCCTTGCAATGTGTCAATTTAGCTAGGCTTAGGGCTTCCCACTGCAATCTTTGCACCAGCCACAGCCCCTCTTCCTCCCTCTTCCACTTCTGGGTTAGGCTTGTATCTTTTGTCCCATGATGAGGATCCCTGGCTTTGGAAAGACACTCATACTATCCAGATCAGAGGCAACAAGCGCAACAGCCTGTCCTTGTGGCCTCAAGCTTGTCCTTGCTCCCCATTCTGCAGATGTCTTCCCTGCCTGACCACCTGCCTGTGGACTTCAAGGTCCAGCACAAGACATGATGACAAGTGTCTTGCCAGAGACTGCTTGGCCAGCCCCACAATTTTTTTTTTTTTAATGGATGTTCTATTTATTTATTTTTTTATTATTATTATTTATTTTTTTATTATTATTATTAAATCATAGCTGCATACATTAATATGATCATGGGGCATCATACACTAGCTTCATAGACCATTTGACACATTTTCATCCCAATAGTCAACATAGCCTTCCTGGCATTTTCCTAGTTACTATAGCATGACATTTACATTTCACATTTGCTGAGTTTCACCCTTACCCTTGTAAGATGCCCCGTCAGACCCACAATTTTGAAAGGCCAGAT
>CAUYPK010171085.1:0-37404 GCA_963574355.1 Loris lydekkerianus
AACTATAGCACAAGAACATGGGGAAAGGGCCAAGGAAGGGGAAGGGAGGGGGGAGGTTTTGGTGGAGGGAGGGTAATGGGTGGGGCCACATCTATGGTGCATCTTAGAATGGGTACAGGAGATTGCACTAATGTACACAGCTATGATTTAACACACACACACACAAAAAAAAAAAAAGGAAAAAAAACAAAACAAAACAAGGGTTAGATTCCTAGGCTGAATTTATAGCTGGTTGTGATGTTTTTATTAGGTTATGTTAACCACCCGTTGTCTTTTATTAATTGTTAATTTTATTTTGAGCTCTAATTCTAATAATAGTTGCTAAATGCCTTTATTCACAGAAAATCAACTATGCATACTTCATGCACTCTGGGTTTAGAAAGAATTGTTAAGGCTGCAATTAGTATTTCATAATGATTTTCCAGAAAATAGTTCCTAACTACCAAAACTTATTAACAGTTCTGATGTTTTATAATTAAGAAAAACTATTGGATTTGTGAGAACTTTTTGCTAACCTCACTTACCGATTTACTTCTAATTATTCCTGATCTCTTGAGACCTATTGATATACTAGAGTAAATGCATTTAAGAATTCAAAGATATGCTATTTGGTTTTTAAATGTAGGTGACAAATCTGGGACCTCACGTTAGTTAAAACAAAAAAAAAGAGAGAGAGAAAAAATACACAAACAATGAGTGCAGGAAAAACTGAGTAACTAATCAAATCACAAACTAGTGTTTCTATATTCATGAAATAGGAGCTATTGATGTATTAAGAGTAATAAAAATTGATCTCAGAGAAAAAGGAAAAAATGATACCTGTGTCTATTATTTGTAGTGTTTACAAGTAGAAAATAGTTGATTCCAGTAAATTATGTTCAGTAATAGCATATGACTGTGTGTCCTGCCTGCAAATCTGATCAATAGTCAAATGCTGTATTGCTTTTGATAAAGGGAAAATTTAGGTATGTTCCATATTCCATTTCACATTGTACTAAAACTATGACTATCAACTTCAGTAGAGTACCATATTTGATCTTAATAGCAACATGATTTTAAAGGTCAGCTTAGCTATGCCCATTAAAAATGTTATAGAACAAGAAATGGTTTGATTAAGTTAGATTTTCATTTGATTTTTTTTAATTCTTTATTAAATCATATCTGTGTACATTAATGCATTTTTGGAGTACAATGTGCTGATTTGATATACAATGTGGAATGCTGACGTCAACAATTGATTTTTTTTTAAGTAAAACTTTTATTAATCATGTAAAAATAAATCATTCCATTCTTTCGTTTTGTGACTAGCAGAATTACTTGCTTATGAAACTGCAATGGCCTTCAACAGCTATTCTATAGAGAAGTTGTATATACCATATGAGTGATTCCTTTGTTGTCATTAGTGGTTATTAACTATAATGCAATCACAAAATGGTGTGGATGACTATATAAAAGTCTTCAGGAAGTGAATCTAATTAATTGTCACTGAGTTTCTAATGGTGACAGGTCCCTTGGTTCTTTACCTTCCTGGTATCTTCCACAAAATTCTGATTGTGCCATGAAAAAAATTTTACCTTGCCTTTCATAATTAAGATGACAATTATCTTTCCTAATTATCCATGTGAGAGTAAATAACCTATAGCTTTATGATGAGAAATCTCCCAGCATTAAGAACCTCCATGATATTTGCCACAGCTCTAGGGCCTAGAAGTATGATAAAAATGTTTGCAAAGTAGAAAATGTGAATTCCTTGGCCTATGGAGATAAGGTGTCACAGTTCATGCTAAGGCAAAGGATACCAACTGGCAAACTGGCACTATTGCTTCTAATGGTATTGATACTTCCGATTCATAAAAGTGTAAGCGAGTATCACTTAACCTGGGGTCTGTGGATTAGCCATCAGCATCATTTGCCATGAGAAAAGCTATATTGCTTGATTATTTTTTAAAAAATACATTGAAATGTTATGGTAAAAACTTGAACCAGTGACACAAATTTCTTTAAACTAAATCATAATTGGAAGAAGGCTGTTTGTTTCTAGCTTCAGTCATTTATTGTACATTTTAGTAGGGTCACATTAGCACATTGTAAAAGTACTGTAGGCGGAAAGAAGAAAGCTGGAATTCTTAAAGAATTTCTGTCATTTTAAATGTTTCTTTTTATTTTAGATTAATAGGTAGTTTAGGAGTCTATACAAAGCAATTTCAAAGGTATTAGTTGTCTGCATGCATTTCAGCAGCTGAGAAATCGGCAAAATGAACATTTCCAGACAGCATTCTTTTGCTATAATGAAACTTAGAACTCTTCTGTATTCCAATTATCAGCATAAAATTTTTCACTCTCGTTGACTAACCGATTTCTCTAATTTTTATCTTGCAACTAGTGATATTTTTATATAATTGGTCTTTATATCTACTGAAGCTGTAGCAATGCTGTGCCCAGATGGCATCTGGAGAAAATGCCTAATTGTATTTTATCCCTCCATTCCCATTTATTTTCTTCTCTTTAAATTAGAGATGGAATGGGATGAGGAAATATCTCAGCTGCTGTTTAAGGTCACAATCTATTTGGATAGTCATTCTGTTCTGTTTGGCATGGGTTAATTCATTAGGTTCTTATCTTGGGAGGACTAGAGATTAACTCTGTAAGAATAGAAAATTGGACAGGTAAGTTTTAATGATAGTGTAACTGATCCATTTGTAACCACCATTGTGATGGCAAGAAAAGTCTGTGGCTATCACTTAAGGGAAGGAAGGCTGCAGATAAGATGTCAAGTTTGGCTTTACTTTGATGATGTATGTACATGTGCACATGCATGTGTGAAGTGTGTGTGTGTGAAGGTGTGTATATGTGTGAAGTGTGTGTGTGTGAAGGTGTGTCTGTGTGTGAAGTGTGTGTGTGTGAAGGTGTGTGTGTGTGTGGAGGTGTGTGTGTGTGTGTGTGTGTGTATGTGTATAGAGTGGTGGGGACATCATGGAGATTAACTGGGCTATTTAAAGGCAGCTTAGCTTGGAATTGTGAGTCAAAAGCAAGGTCAAGACGATATTTAGTAGTAGATCGTGACATGACTGGAAGCACAGATGATAGCCTTTGTTGATGTATTCATTTATTTGTTCATTCAACCAATGTCTATTGAATATTTACCATAAACCTTCTATGTCAGGCGTCCTCAAACTTTTTAAACAGGGGGCCAATTCACTGTCCCTCAGACCGTTGGAGGGCTGGACTATAGTTTAAAAAAACAAAAAACTATGAACAAATTCCTATGCACACTGCACATATCTTATTTTGAAGTAAAAAAACAAAATGGGAACAAAGACAATCACACCGCCTCATGTGACCCGCGGGCCACAGTTTGAGGACCCCTGCTATGTGCTAGACATTTGTACTAGAAAGATGAATACATGCTTTCTTTGAAAAGACTCTTTTAATAGTGAAAACAAGACTCTGCTTATATTTTACACATTGCATTCTGGTGAAGCTATGAGAGCTGCATTTACAAGGCACTTCCAGAACACAAGGAACGAATATCAAACTTAAACTGTAGACAAACAGAGATCACTCTAAAAGAGATGATAATAGTTTATCTTTAACCCTGAGGCTACAACATATGTGAAAAGACTGCATGTCAAATTTAAGGACCTAGAAATAACATACAAGGCCACAGTCTAGAGGGGTGCAGAGGTGTAGTAAGAGATGGACCTTGACGAGTGACCAGGGCTGGACTATACAGGTCCTCATACGTTCAACCGAAGATCAATATTCTAAAGTTTAGGACATTTTCTAAGATGATTTATTTAGTTAAGATTAGATTTGAATTTTAGAAAAGTCACCTTAGCTATAAGATAAAGGCTTGGATAGGAATAGAACTGGAGGTTTAGGGCCAGTTAGAAAGTTGGTTTTGTCTGGCTTATTGAATATCAGATGGCTACGTGAGGCTGGTTCCATCCCTAAGGTCTCTATACTGTTCTATAGAACTATGTCTCTATAAGAATCCCTATTCAATAAATGGTGCTGAGAGAACTGTTTAGCCACATCTAGAAGACTGAAACTGGACCCGCACCTCTCACCATTTGTAAAAATTAAGTCATGCTGCATAAAAGTTTTAAATCTAAGACATGAAACAAGAAAAACCCTCAAGGGAAGTGTGGGAAAAACTCTTAATGATATTAGTCTTGGGAAAGAATTTATGAAAAAGACTTCATTGGCAATTGCAGCAACAGCAAAAATAAATAAATGGGATATGATCAAGTTTAAAAAAACTTCTGCACAGCTAAGGACACAATCAAGAAATCAAATAAGCAATCTTCAGAATGGAAGAAGATATTCACATGTTATGAATCTGACAAAAGGCTGATAACCAGAATCTGTCAAGAGCTCAAGCAAAACAACAAGAAAACAGAAAACAACTCTGTTAATCACTGGGCAAGGGACATGAACAGAACCTTTTCCCAAGAGGACAGGCAAATGTCCAGCAGACACATGAAAAAATGCTCATCATTCCTAACTATCAGAAAAAGGCAAACTAAGACCCCACGTTGCAGCTGCTGGGTGGGATGCAGACGGAGGAGAACAGACACTTACGTGTTGTTGGTGGGATTACAAACTAATACAGCCTCTTTGGAAAGATGTATGGAGACTCCTCAATGAACTAAAAGTAGACTTCCCATATGATCCTGCAACCCCATTACTAGGTATATACCTGGAAGAAAAAAATCATGTTACCATAACAACATTTGCCCTTGAATGTTTATAGCAGCTCAATTCACAATTGCAAAGATATTGAAACAACCCAAATGCCTTTAACCCCTGAGTAGAGTAATAAACTGGTATCATGTCTACCATGGAATCTATTCAGCCATAAAAAATAGAAACTTTGTATCTTTTGCATTTACCTGGGAGGATTTGGACAACATTCTCCTAGGTTTATCTCAGGAATGGAAAATCAAGCACCTCATGTACTCAGTACTAAGTTGAAACTAGGAGATTAACTAGTTAGGCCCACATGAGAGAAAAACACAGATTTAAGAAGGGAGGAGGAGGGTTCAAGGTACAATGTACGGGCTTATAGGATATTTCCCATGTGAAGGACTCAACACACCTTGGACTGTACCTTACAAAGACAAGCAATGTAACATAATTGTATATGACCTTATAATAACAGGAAATTAAGAAAAAAGAAAGGAAGTTGCTTTCATAATCCAAGCAAGGATGAGGGAGTAGCAGTGTTGATGGACCTTGCAGAATGAGTTCAAGGAATGTTACTGAGGGAGAAACGGTAGCAATTGTTGAAAATTGGATGCAGAGGGAGGTGAAGGGCAATGCTCACATTTCTCTCTCGCCCACGCTACCAGTTCCTGAGACTGGGAATGCAGGAGGCTTGGTGTGGGAAAGGCAGAGGTCTACTGTAGGTCTTTCTGGAATTCTGAACAACATCCTAACAAAAGGCAGCCCTCAAAGATAGAAGTCTGATCACCTGAAGAGACTCATTTCAAAGGGTAATACTAAAAAGACAAAAAAGGCATCTGATAGAGCATTTTACAGACAGGCCACCAGCTCACATTCATACTCTCCTTTCTATCATTTCTGTTTTTCTTTGTCTTTATCAAAGGACAGAAATATTGAAGGGCATAGAAAGGAAAGGACATGAAGGAGGGCTGGCCATGGGATAGGCGAGAAATAGGCAGCTACTCAGGGAAGTGGGGAGAGAGATGGTTTCGCTCTCAAGAGAACAGCATTCTAGTCCAAGCGCTGCCAAATATTTACTTTGTAGCTTTGGCTAACTTGACATTTCTATATTCACTTTAACTGTAAATCAATGTGGGCCCACCGCTCTCTGTGAATCCTTCCAGCTCTTCTATTTTCAGACTGTGGATGGGGAGTGTTGAATAAGTTAAAAAGTCTAATGGAACCAGAGAGCAGGCAAAGAACCCCTGGGCTAGAGCTAAGCCATGTTCTTCTAAGACTGTAAAATGTCAAACAAAAAAATACAACAGCCAATGACTGCCAGTTTTTATCTATTAAACTGGTTAAGGAGGGAGGTATATGAGGGCCAGGGCATGGAGTACAAGAACGACAGGACGGGGGAGGAATGACCTAGAGATGATGCTAGGTAAAAATTGTTAGTTTTCTCATTGTGTCTAATTAGACTCAGAGCCTGTGCAGGGATTAGATCCTTCCAAGTGGATCTAGTGCTGGAAAAATACTTCATGATATATCCCTCTGCTATGTCCCATCATCCCATCATCTAAAATACAAGTTTTCTTTAATTCACATTTTTCAGATTTTTTCCAGCATAAATCTGTTTCAATGAGGATTTTTTTTTTTTTTTTATTAGAAGTAGAAAGAAAGGTTAAAATAACTGTGGCTTAAACAACGCACATGATGGGTTGCTAAGCACATGATGGAGCACTATTAGAACATTAACCCCAAACTCTGTATTTCTCTCATACTGAAATTAGGATGTCATGTCTAATTTTGCTCTGATGGCCACAGATGACTGCTCCAGCTGCAGCCATCCTGTTCAAAGATCAGTTAGCAGAATCAAGAGAAGGGCGAGGAGATTATACCTTTTTCCTTTAAAGACCATCCAGGCATTGCAAACGTTGCTTCCACGTGATTGACACTTCCTCCTTGTTGGCCAGAACTTGGTGACATAGCAAACCTAACCCTACAGGAGACTGGGTGATACAGTTATTCAGTTATTACTGGAGTAGTGATAGTCTGCTGAAATATTTGGATTCCCTTAATAAAGAAAATGAGGACAAAGAAAGTAAGGGCAACTGATAATCTCTCCCACGCTAGTTAAAACCTTCAATTGTCATGGAATACATACAATTTGGGTAGATGTATTGGGTAGACATGGTTACCCATTAAGCAAGACTCTTGGCTAAAGTTCTTTTAAAAATCATGTTTTCTATGGCTATCAGGGCGGGAAGTATAATTTTTAAGTCAAAATATATAGTAACTTTTAAAGAAAGTAGAGAAGGAAAGAATTTATCAATCATAGAGAAGAAAAACCTATTATAACGTTGATCTATGGAAATAAATTTTAAAGTTCTTTAGCATTATTGCAGACGTGAAGTTTATATTCAGTAAATCTCAGTTTTCAATAGATTGACTTTTAGGTTTTCTAAACCTTAAATTCACAGAAAAATGATTTAGCTTTGCAATGTAGTTAGAATCATGTCTTTTTCCAAAACAAAATCTTAGTAACAAAATATTAATCACTTCTAATTTAAGGTGTTTATTGAATGCCAGGACAATACACTTGCTTCCTATATTAATGAAAATAGATTTAGAAGCGCTGGCTGCTACACATAATAGTTTTGGTTGTTCTTGCTTAATTTTCCTAAGGAATCATATTACACGAGTGTATTTAATGAGTAAGATTTCCTGATATTTTTGTACCATCATTTTGTTTTTAATTTCAATGCTGCTGCCTTAACTAGAAAGTGTATATTAAAAGGTATTATTAATATATCTTCCCATGTGGTTTTATTGTCCCCGAAATAAGATTATGACAGTCAATTTTATTTGCAAAGGGATTATAATTCTTTAATGTGTAGCATTGAAGAGGCTTTGATGTACATTATTTTTGTGTCTAATTTTTTTTTTTTTTTTTTTTTTTTTGAAACAGTCTCACTATGTTGACCTCCGTAGAGTGCTGCAGCGTCACACAGCTCACAGCAACCTCAAACTCTTGTGCTTAAGGATTCTCTTGCTTGGCCTCCCAAGTAGCTGGGACTACAGGCCACCGCCACAACACCTGGCTTTTTGTTGTTGTTGTTGTTGCTGTAGTTGTAGTTATCATTGTTGTTTGGCAGGCCCCAGGCCAGGTTTGAACCCACCAGCCCCGGGGTATGTGTCTGGCACCCTAGCTGCTGAGCTACAGGTACCAAGCCTTTTGTGTCTAATTTTTGCATCTAGTTTTTAATAAGGAAAGTTTTGTGACCTTAGCATTTCATGTTTCCCCTACATTTTCACAGCCTCAGACCCAGCATTAGCTGTAACAGTGTTTACATTTATCTCAATTTTCAAAGGTTCTGCCCAGATCCTGAAAAAGGAAAACAGCAACAGTAATGAAGTTAAGAAGGAATTAAAGAAAGGACTAATGAAATAAATAGGACACATATGCAAAAAGGCTCTCAAAAGATTCTCCAAACAGGCTCTAGAATTAGAGGGCACCATTCTCTCACAATTGTCTTGTTATCGGTTATTTCTCCTTTTCTTTTTATTGGAAGCTGGATGAACACCCAGAGGACCAGTTCTCTTTCACTTGAGCTAATACAAAGGCTTCACTCTGGCAGATCATTTTCTTTTGATTGCCATCTGCTGCCCAGGATTTTCCCAGCATGCTCATGGCTCTAATCCTATAGCAGACTGCACTGCCTTCTCAGGGTCAGCTTATATTATAGATGTTGTAATGACACAATCTCCCTTAATCCATAAAAGGACTAAACCAATGTCAGAAAGCTATAACATGGAGCATAAGAAAAATGCATTCATTCCCAAAGCTATTGAAACGCAAAGATATGTCTAGAGGTAATTTGTAGCACCCTTCCAAGTTGACAGAACAAGTGATAGCAACTTCAGCTATATTCTCCCTGGCCCTGATCTCGAATGGATTTACCTGATTCCAGCTAATTGAATGTGAACAACAAAGCAAAAGGAAAGTGGTGAGGAAAACAAAACATCTCATCAGTGGTTGTAACTGTTCTAAGCAAGGAAATGCAATTTCCTGATTGTCGAGAAAGAACCTGTGTAAATCTCAGGGACGTATTTTATATCCCTGCTAATGAAATGTGTTTTAGTCATCTGACTCTGCTGTTAGATTGGGCTTGGCCACAACGCGATGCTGCTATGTTTTAGGAGTCTGCGTTTGTTAAGAATGTCAAGTAGCCTTCAGAAAGTTAAACTCTGCTGGCTAGTGTGTATTTTTTCTGTGGAAAATATTTGAGATAGTAGATAGTTTTGAGAGTGATCTTACTGAGGGAAAGTGTGCTGGGAAGGTGAAGAGGGTTAGGCTCAACTGACTATTAAATTAAGGAACAAAAGTGATA
The DNA here is from genome assembly GCA_963574355.1 of Loris lydekkerianus. Classification (NCBI taxonomy): domain Eukaryota; kingdom Metazoa; phylum Chordata; class Mammalia; order Primates; family Lorisidae; genus Loris; species Loris lydekkerianus. The sequence goes on from CAUYPK010171085.1 coordinate 9,063, forward strand.
AGGATACTAAAGAAAATGAATCAGTATTCAGGGAATCAATCACATGGGCAGTGGCAGGTGACAGAGGCTCTTACTACCCTTCGGGGTTTGAAGGCTACTTTGCCATTTTGTAAAGCTGTGTTACAATTGAAATCAACTCCACCTTTCTAACCCACATTTTTTCCTTTTAAATTGTTTCTAACAGTCATTATTTAACAGAGTTCCTCTGAGGATTAAGTGAAATTATAAACATGAGCTTCCATCACAGTAGGCACCCAGTAAATGCTACTTCATGTAACCGAGCATAGTGTTGAAAATGCATTGTAAGGAAAGAATTGTGATACATGTATGGTTCCTACAGTTAGATCTGTACAGTTGGCATAGTAATCAGCTATAACCAAGCACGGGCAGTTATTTGAAATGCAAAGTTTAGTATTTCTCTTGCAATTCTAAAAGGAAGTATAGCAAGACATTTTTCTGAGAACTCAAGAGAAATTTCTATACACAGTATTTGTGATATTTTCGGAGACATTAGCTCTAGTATGGAGTATTTAAGTAGGGGAAACTTAAAATAAAGAAACAGAAATCAAGAAAATGTGGATGCCAATCTTGATCAGATGTATCAAAATTCATGGGTCTAAGAACTCACAGTAATTGTGCTCTTGAACACCAGTGTGCTCCGGGCACCATCACGTCTCCAGGGATTTGGTCTAGGCCTGCAGATTGGGATTCTAGAAAACTACCTTGCCTTGTCTTCAGTGGTTTAGAGCATATACATAAGCCACACATAATGTGTAATATTATATTTTGACTATGTGCCAAAGTAAAGATTGTTTGAATTAATATGTATATATTTGCTTATTCATAACTTATATATATATAATATATAATGTTTGTATAGTCCTAAAAGTGACTTTAAATGTTTTATAAAGAAATAAAACAAATATATTTTGCATAGATTTGCATTTTCTTCCCACTTCTATTTTAGCATAATGCTAAACATTTTGCATCATGACCTTTAAATTTCTAGACTCTTAACCAGTCATGCAATTGATTTAATAACAATTCATGATTTGATGAACTTGTTTATTATTATATTTTGTTAATTTTGGTTTTTTTACCTCCCATCTGTGCTATTATTTTTTCCACTTTAGCTAGCCTTGAGAGATATATCATAATGGTAAATATATGTGTGTGTTTTATTTCTTTTTTCTTTCTCTTTTCTTTTCTTTTCTTTTCTTTTCTTTTCTTTTCTTTTCTTTTCTTTTCTTTTCTTTTCTTTTCTTTTCTTTTCTTTTGAGACAGAGTCTCATTATGTCACCCTCAGTAGAGTACTATGGCATCACAGTTCACAGCAACCTTAAACTCTTGGGCTTAAGCGGTTCTCTTGCCTCAGACTCCCAAGTAGCTGGGACTACAGGTGCCCGCCACAACACCCGACTATTTTTTTGTTGCAGTTGTCATTGTTGTGTAGCTGGCCCAGGCTGGATTCAAACCCACCAGCCCTGGTGCATGTGGCTGGCACTGTAACCACTGTGCTGTGGGCACCAAGCCATGTTTTATTTCTTAATTGATACTACAATGTCAATCTCATTCTTCTGCTAAGTTTATTTTTTACTTAACATAATGTTTTTATATTAATAAATATATCTCTGTCTTTACTTCTTACTGCTGTGGCATATTCCACATTTTACATATCAACCTCATTTTATTTATATAGTCTGCCAGCATTAGATATCTGGATTGCCTCTGATTTCCTGTGATCACAATAACCCTGGAGCAAAAATATTCATACATGTCCCCTCCTGGAACTCTGAGCATTTCTTTTGGGAGCGGAATCCTGTAATATTATAAACACAATTGACCTGTGTATTACCAAATTGCTCCCCAATACAGTCTTACAAGTTTGATTCTCAGCAGAAGTACATAAAGATTCTTTATCTTGAATAATACATAGAACAAAGGAGGACTTGGCAAGTTTTCATGTTAGAGTATGTCTAAAGAGAACCGAAATGGTGCTCGCGGTATTAATGTAAGCTTGTTGTGGTTTCTGGCAATAACATATTTGATATTAAAATGTTCTTAGGATATAAAAACACTGAAGCTGACATTGAATCTGAGGCAAAGTATTCAAATAAGTACTTTTCCTTTCTTTTATCTTTTCACAAAAAATGCAAACCCTGATATATCGTTATGTAACAATAGTATATTCTTAAGGAGAAATTTTAAAACAATTGACATGAATGATTGATGTCTCTGCAAGTTTTTAAGTATTTCCAAGAATGGTGGTGTTTTGTAATTGATACCATGCTCCGTTGTAAACTCACTAGGTAATTTTGGGGAAATAATTCATATCCTCTTGCTCACTTATTTCAAACATAATTAATGATGTTTTGTTTTTGTGTGCAGGTATAATTATATTGTTACTTGAGTACAATTTATATTTTTGATTTGTTTGCACTGGAGATTTGGAATCTAAAAATGGACTGATGTGTTTACGGTTGACGCCGAGTTAGAGGACATGTGACATTTCTAGCTACTATTGATTTTTCTACTTTCTATGATTTCCATGTTGCATTATTTTTGGCGTTTACTCAGTTTTCTTTTCTTTTCTTTTTTTTTTTTTTTGCTAATTTCTTCCTATTCCCTAAATATATTCCTAAACTTGTGTTCTTGAAGAACAAACCATTTGTATTGCCAAATATAAAAGCCTTTCTTTAGTCTTCATATTTTTAAAATCTTTCTTTAGCATTTAATGTTTTTAATATCTTTTTTTTTTTTAATTTTGTGACTCTTTTTACTTCATTTTTGGATCCCTTACCATTCTGCCTCTGCCCCTGTTCTCTGCCTCCCATCTCTATTTCTTCTCTGCTTCTCCTGCGCCCTACTTCTTTTGCTGCCTCGCATCAGACGTTTCTAGTCCTCAGCTCTGTCAAGTCCTAGATTTAGGTTCTAAGGCTAATTGTTCAAGGACAGGGCGCCTGTAGGTGGAACTGGAGCTGGTTCCTCCTTTGACACATGTCTTTAAGCAGTGTTTTTCAACCTTTTTTGTCTCAAGGCACACAAATCTATAGTTAAATTTCTGTGGAACACTTAAATTGTGGCAATCAAAAAAAAAAAAAAGTAAAAAAAGAGAATATACTTACTGTGCTTTGAACTTCTTTTGAAAATAATTTAATTATTAATATTTAAACACTTTTTAAAAAGTTACAGCCTGTAAGTATGATATTTAAAATGCACACCTAACAACCTCTCATAGCACACTTGTGTGCAGTGGCACATGGGTTGAAAATCAGTGCCTTAAAGTTTTAGGTATCAAAAATCCTTGTGTTTTAAAATTGAAGCAATCTCAGTGTACCCTAGTCACAAGGCATCTTTAAACTTCTGCTAATTTCTGAGCACTATATACTGATGGTGACGCTGCTCAGCCTGGTACCTCCAGAGCAGGGCAGGAGAATGCTAGAGGGCCTAGAAAGTGTCTGGTGAGGGGGGCGATTAAGAGATCTTTATGTAGGGAACAGAAGACAAAAGAAATGTCTGTAACCAACTTTAAATATTTATACACGTGACCAGTCTGTGCAAGAGAGGGAAGACTTATTTTGCAATGCTCTAGGTGACACGGACAGTGCAAACGGGTACAACTTTTAAAAGGGACAATTTACAGAAGAAAGTACCAAATAATAATTAAGCCTTTCTAATCCAGCTGAACGATGCTTTGTATAAAAATGTTTCATGTCACTAAAATTAAAGAGGAGAAAATAATTTCTTGTGAATGTTGTATTGAACAATATTTCTTCCAGAATCCTTTGCCACATAAAGCTCCTCTCAATTTTCCCTGGTTCTTTCAATACCAAGGCTGTTTTCCAAATCAAGTAACTCCACATTTAAGAATCATTTTCTATTGTTACATTTGAATCTACTTCTTATAATAATTAAAAAAAATACTTATTAGTTCCAAAAATGGTTTTCCCTACTTGCCTTCTACATTATTTTTCTCAATTTTATTTTTCTAAGTTACTGCCTAGGTGTCTGTTGGTCTTTCTGGCACCAGTGTTTCCCATGTTAACACAAGTGACCTACTTGGCAAAACACCCCTTAACATTGTGCTCAGTACATGTGTTCCCAGCTAAGAGCTCTCCAGAGACTTCTGGTTTACTGTCTCTTCCTAGCCCCCAATTTCTTATTCCCTGCCCCTACTATAATGATTTGCCACATTTGGTATATCTTCTTCCTTTAACTCAATCTGGACTTCCCTAGACCTTGTCAATACTCTTCTCCCCACTTGCTGGGAACTCATTTGTTTGCTTGCCTTTCATAGGACAAACTCTCCTAAGGTACTGATCCACATAGCTCAGGTGCTCACTGGACCCAACACTGGACGCCTCATCTCAAGCCTCCTGCTTCTGCTTCTAGCAGCTCATATTTTGAGACCAATACCCTGCCTGTTCTTCCTCCAGGAGAAAAGCAACAGCAGCAGTTGCAGTAGCCACAGACAGATATCTACAGTACAAGACGACAGCTACCCTCGGGTAAACTATCTCTAACTTTTTCATGAGGAGCTGTTAATGAAGGAACTTATACTCAAATAGTAATTCAGTGATTTTACCCCTAAATCAATGCTGATTCATAATCTGATGAACTAAAATTTCAAGGGAGGCAGAAATAGCACTATGTCTTTACAAGGTATACGCTCTGTTGCCTAGAATTAATTATAGTGAAACCTCATGATTCCTGGATTCTGTATTTGCAAATTCATTTACTCCCTAAATATTATTTGTAATTCCGGAATAAACATTCTTACTGTTTTTGCAGTCATCTGTGGACATGTGCAATGTGGCCAATAACAAGTTGCCACACGTGTTCCCTAATTGAGGTCAAAGAAAGTGACCTTCCCTTCTTAGTCTCGCTCTCAACGGTAACACCTTTTTCACATTGTTGTTAATAATCTCACTGTTTAAAATCGTCTTCACACATAGCACTGAAGTGCTGTCTAGCGTTCCCAAGTTCAAGAAGGCTGTGATGTGCCTTAGGGAGAAAACAGTTGCAGTAGACAAGCTTTCTTCAGGCATGTGTTACAGTGCTGCTAACTATGAGTTTAATGTTAATGAATCAATAATATATATCAAATACGATGTCTATAAGCAGAATCACACATAAAATGAGGTTATGCATTGATCAGTTGATGAAAACGTTGTGACCAGAGTCTCGCAGGAACCTAACCCTATATTTCCCATAGGAGCAATATTTCAGCATTTGCTGATTCACTGAGGTGACTTTACAGACCATAACTACTGCAAATAACAAAAATTGACTGTGTACTTTTTCTAAGGGATGGATAAAAGACTCCATAAACATAGACAGTGGTAATCATTATCCCCTATTCCTTCAATTAGTAAAATAGCTAACTTGGAGCAAAGGAGAAGAAGGTAAACACAAAGCTTTTGCCAGCCCATCACAGTATCAAGACATAATTCAGGAGACAAGTGATATCCTAAACTATGTGCAACCTGCCAAAGATGAAAAGCTATAGAGACATCATCAAGAAGAAGGAAGAGGAGGTAGAGGAACAAAATGAGAAGGAAGGGTAAGGGACAGGAAGATGAGGGAGAAGAAAGATACAGGCAAGAAAATGGTGAGCCCGATAAATCAATGTAAAAAAATCTGAAGATTGCCAAGCTGATGAAAATGAAAACGGCCGCGCAGCCGCCAAAGGCTCCTCTAACAACTGTGCTGTTTGAAGCTTGTGTTTAATTCCGTTTTAGAGCAGTGAAAGGCATGGGAGCAGACTGTGGTTACAACAGTTCTATCTAGAGAAAGGAAACTGTCTTCAGAAATATTTTTCAAATTGCCTTTCCAACTATTTCTGTTACCTTCAAACGTTTTAGTTCAAAGCCTTTTATTTCCATCTCTAACACATGCTGACCCTCACAACTATTGGCTTGAGGAATGGAACCTGGGGCAGAAGGAGAGGGGACTTGGTGAAGAAGGTGTACGAGGGCAGGGAGCTGAGTTGCTCAGGACTTTGTAGGGAGAGAAGCAAGGCACATGAGAAAGACCCGAGCGGGTGTGTGGGAGACCAAGGAGCAGGTAGGGAGTCTGTTTGCCCAATTGCTGTGGCAAGGGCTGCTTGGCCTATGAGTTCCACTCTTCTGTGTGTTCTTTTCTGAACCCAGCCTCCCAGAAGGGATGCAAATCTGCAGACCATCGGTCACTTTCTAGAGAGGAAAATGAGTTCTACAAATACGAGTTTTGTATTTGGTAGCATTTTCATCGTTATGAACTGAAAAGTCTTGTTCTCCTCCCTCCTCCTCCCCCCACCCATCCTCCCTTTCAATCCAACTTTTATCCTATTATATAATTTTGACAATGAAACCATTGGAGTGAAAAGGGGGCCTCTATAAGGGTGGTCTCCTTTCATAACTGCAGCACTGTACCCTTGAACTTGAATGGTTTCTATTAAGTTATATTTGTGATGTCTGCACCATCTGAAATAAAGGGCCATTATGATTGTTCAGGTATGTGAGGCTCTTCTTTAAAGAAAGGGATTGGCGTAATAACATTTTCATTAAAAATTAGCTTCCGCATAGTAGAATGAATGTAGGCAAGAGTATTTTATATTCGGTGGCCTTGGATTCTAAGGTAATGTGAACAGTTAAGAGGAAGGAATTAAGGACGGGGGCTTTTCTTGATTTTGACCTGTAATACATTTGTGGATTCGATAAAGACGCTTCCCTCTAGTCTGCAGCAGCTGTCCCTCAGGCACGTGGCATGGTGAGAACTAGAAACTTCTGCTGTCAAGGGAATCTCAGAGGTTAGCTGGGTGTCTGGGCCTGCAGGATCTGCAGCAGGGGCAAGCCTTTGAGCTGCCTTAACCTTTTCACTCTTAGTTGAGAGGATTGTCTCTAGATTCCCCCTAAGGTTGCTTTTGTTTCTGAGCTGATATTTGCCTAAGGCTTGATAGGAATAGTTTACACAACTTCAAGAGTGTTCACATGATTGATTTGTTGATCTTTAAGCCTCACTGCCACCCAGCCTGGAGAGTCCAGTGTTTATCGGAGTTTAATGGTGAAGTATTCATGAGCTTCTCCTCCTTAGTTTGTAACTGGTTAAGATTTCAAATGACAATAGCAGATGTGCTACAAGGTCTTCTGTTAAACACACCATCACATGACAGGAATGGGGCCAGGGCATTGATTGTGATTGATTTTAAAATGACATGTACTTAATATGGCCGTTCACAGGCATTAGTATCTGGAGCTAAGTCTTATCTGCACCATGTTCTGAAACCTGAGACAAAGATACCTACTTTATATGGCTCATGTACCTTTGAATTCTCAAACTAACTACTAGTAAAGTTGCCTCACTAGGTAGAGATGGAATTATTAATATTTGAACATGTGTGTCTGTTTTTCATTTATATCCTTTAAAAGGCAAAGTTATTATATATGATTTCACTGAAGTAATCAACAGTGTATCAGCTAATTGTAGACAATGATATCACATTGTGTATCAAGAACCTTATTGTCATTTTCTTTTCCAAAATTACTCAGCTGAAATCATTCCTCATAGAGGAATTTTTCCCCAGTGACTAATTCACTGGGATTTCTCTCAAATTGGAGTTTTGACTTTATGACCAAAAGCTGTTTTCCATATGAATCTAGTTGAGATGTTACTTTTTCCAATCTAGTTGAGATGTCACTTTTTCCACATTTTCTACTTTTTCCGCTGCCCTATCCTTGACAAAGAGCTATTGGTAGGTTCCTAAATAGGTCCTCCGACAATCAGTCGTATCGGAAGACGTTGCCATGTATTCACCTTACTCACAAATCTTTGTGGTGTCTCACAGACATGTGGAAAGTCTCATAGTAGTCAAATAGTCTCTCAGTGTGAATCCAAATAATATCACAACTTGGTCTTCCAAGCTATGCCAGGAAGAGCTGGGATGAGTATAATAATTCAACATATCTGATGTAGAGGAACCCGTTCCATGTTTGATAAGGTTGACTCTGGCTATTGCAGTCTGACATTCACAATAGCGATGGCAAGAATAAAGGTGATGATGCAAGGTTGATCCTCTGCCATAGAATCAGCACTTTAGATGTGCCGGATTCTGCATTGCATTTTCTAAATCAACAGTTTAACCCCCACATCATCCATGACAAATGGTTGTTATTATCCCATTTTCTAGATGGAAACAGAAAGTTCAGTGAGGCTATGTGAAATGTCAGTGATGCTGGGCTTTCGTGCCAGAGCTGGGCTCCTTCTCTAGATCCGATTGATTTAAAAGCTTATTTTTAACCTTTATACACTGAAAAATAATAGGTGTCCAAAAACTAAAATGCCTGTTTGGGTCATTAAGGTAAATTCACGTGATGGATGAGGGTAATACAATGGAAAGTGGCACGTGTTCCAGCTAAGTCCATCACCACAGCTCAAAAGCTGGTCTTGTTAAAGGTTTAGATCTGGTTCAGCAATTCTGGGATGAGCCGAGAATTCTGCATTTTTAAAAAGCTCCTGGGTACATTGGATCTGGTAGTTTTAGGATCACAGTTTGAAAGCAAGAAACTTTTAAATATACATGAGGGAGAAGAGGAAAGTTTCCCTTTCCCCCCAAAAGCTTCCCTGACAGATCAACTCACAATAAGTCATATTGATAAGAGAGAATACAAATTTATTTACTGTGTGCACAGAGAGAATCACAGAGTGATAACCCAATATCCCAGTGGGATCCAGAAGTTTATATTCCCTCATTTTCGAGGAGAGTGACATGAGAAATATGGATAATTCCTTTAAGTGGCAGTAAATGATTACTGGAGTGGATGAATAGACACTTGGAAGAATGAAAGGGATGGAAGAGAAACTGATTGACTTGTAAATGACTCTCGGTAGAAATTAAATTAACTTGAGAGACAGGTATTATTAATATTTGAAAAATGGGTTGAATGCATTCCTGGTCTGGTTGCATTCTCTTTTTTTAGTATGTCAAAATATTGTGGGATTACAAATGTTTTTGTTACATGGATTGCTTGTGTAATGCTTGAGTCAGAGTTATAAGTGTGCCTATCACTCAAATGGTGTTCCTTACACCCATTTAGTAGGTTTTTGCCTATCCCCTCCTCCCCCACCCCTCTGCTTGGTTTCCACTGAGTTTTGCTTCCCTCTGCACATGAGTATTAGTTCCAATATAACAGCAAATACGTGTGGTTTTTGTTTTTACATTCTTTGGATATTTCACTTAAGACAATGGTCTCCAGTTCCATCCAAATTGTTGCAAAAGGCATTGTTATTCTTCCTGGCTGGGTAGTATTCTATAGTGTACCACATTTTGTTAATCCACTCATGAATCAATGGGCACTTGGGTTGACATATGAAAGATGGTTCAATGTCCCTGATCATCTGGTTGCATTCTTGATCTTCTTTTTGACAGAATCTTAAGGTAACAGGGAGGGGAAGGAAGAACAGTTGTTCTTCTGGATGGTATATCTGGAGATAATAGGAAAGCCCCTTCCAGTGCCTGTTGATCTCTGAGGGTTCTTAATTCAAAATATTCTTTACACCAAAAAGTCATATTTTGGAATGAGATTCCCTGAACTCATTTATTCCTCCTCTTCCCTAGAAGTTTCCTACACAAAAACTGAGTTGGTGGCTGTAGTAGTGGAGGAAGTTTAGTCCTGAATGTTAAAATGTCATATTTTGGGGTAAAAATATTTCTAGTCTCCTCCACGTATTTTCCTGGTTAGCTTGTATGGCCTGGGTGTATGTCATGCCCATTGTGAGTCACTGTGGACAAGAGGACACTATAATCTCCCTCATTTTTTTAAGATGAAAATCATCTGGCCTTAAAATTATTTATTTAAAACCACCCAATTTATTAATGACAGCACTTTGGGTGTTGTCTGGCCTGAGAGTGAAATAATTTCAACCACAGTACTATATTTTCCTGCATGTCTTACTCACAAAGGTGTGGTGTTTGTGGGTTGGTTTCTCTAATTGATTTTTTATGTCTTTTATTTTCTGCTGGAAGTGGAATGCGGGGTGTGTATGTGTGTGAAATTCCGATTAACTGGGTTTCTTGTTGCTTCAGTTCTAATCTAATAGGGCTTTCTGTTCTAGGACAAAACTATCTTTTCAAATCTATCTTGAATATTTGGATACTTGAGCCAAGGTCCATTAGTAAGTATTCTTTTATACTTCTAAGATTAGTTAAACAATTACTTTGCACTATCCCTCACTTGCTTAGGAATGTGTGAACAATCAGCCAAGATTTCTTGTTTGAATAAAGTATTCTAGGAAATAATCATAAAATTAGAACCTCACTCCAAGCATCTTTTCCCCTATTATGTAAAATAATCTTAGATTCCTTCCCACTGCCTGGCTGAGCTTCCTTCTGGATAACTTGCTTTTAGGAGTTCTGTTCTTTATAATACAAAAAGACAGCAATTGAGTTACATCATGTAAAATGTTGGTATCTACATTTCATGCTTTCCAATTTTTTAAAAAAAAAAACAATAGTCTCATTTAAATAGGCCAAAAACACTTAGGAGTTTCCTTTTAAATATGAAGTATAAGGTTTCACACCCTACCCCTACTCTCCCCCCTTTCCTGTGCTGGTATGATTTATCAATGCTATCTTTGTGAAGCAGGAAAGTGGTACACAAAGGACTTGTTGAAAAATGCTATTTTTGATTTGCTAAATTCTATAGGAACATACCTTAAGGCGATCTACTAAAGAAAAACATCTAATGCTGTTGCATTTCTCACTTTTGCCAGGGTTGTGGAATAACAAGGCTCATTAGGGATACCAGTGTGGACGTGGGGTTGTTGATAAGACTTCCACCCTCTGCTTAGTGTCCTTCTTGCGTCTCTCTAAAGGTAATTGCAAGGGGTGCAAAGTAGTCACTTGCTGTCTGTCAGGGGGAAAGAACCCCAACTCTATAAAATAAAGAATGTTATTCTGAGCTGAGTATGTGTAACTGTGGCCCAGAGAGCCATGCCCCAGAAGCCTTGAGCGAGTGGTTTTGTTGCTGTTGGATTACAGGTTGGATTTAGACATTTCAGGGGCAGTAGTTATATGTAAAGTCATAAATCAATACAGGGAAGGCATGCATTTGTTTAGCCTGAAAGGGGAGTATCTCTCAAAGTGGAGCATTACAGGTTATAGGTGGGTTTAAAGATACTTTAATTCATAATTGGTGAAGGAAATAAAGCTTTGTCTAAAGGCTTAGAATATTTTAAATTAAGGCAGTCTGTTAATCAGACACAAGCCACTGGAATTATACTGGACATATACCCAGACTCAAGTGATCTGTTAAGAACATTGATGATCTGCAGGTATGGCTTAAGCTTTGTCTTATATAGTCTTAGGCTATAAATACAAAGGATATTTCCAAGAGGAGGAGGGGGGCATGGCAGGGTCTGATCTCCCTTTTCATGGCCAATGACTCAACCTTAGGGGTTCTAAGGTTCCTTGGTCAAGACTGGGTCCATGCAGTAAGGTGGGGGCTTAAGAGTTAATTTTAGCTCCCAAGTCCCATTTTAATCCGCAGACCGTTCAAATCCTAAGCTTACAGTATGTATGTGGATCAAGCTGCCCACCTAGAAGGTCTGAAAAGCTGTGGTATATTGACAGATTTCCTTGTGGGGTTCTCAGAGGACACAGTAAACAGCTCAGAAGTACTTTAGTATATAGTAACCAGCAGTAGAAGAGCAAAGTCAATAGCTTCTATTGTTCACTTGGCACCAGTGAAAGAATTATTTCTTCTTGTGAAAGACAGCCCACATGTAAGAGATTAAAAAAAAAAAAAAAAATCAAGTACAGTATGTTGCTAACAGCTTCACAGTTCTATAGAAAATAATAGGTTTTATTCAACTTTAACAAAACAGAATTCAAGATTCAGGGCTGAGCAGATAATGACCTACTATACAGTCTATGTTCTTGTGCAAGCACTGTGCAGGTGATAAAGATTCTAAGATTTCTACCTCTCTTCCTACTGATTATAATTGTCAATAAAAAAATAGTTCTTTAAAATTAGCTGTTCTTTTCCAATATTTTGAATGCAAAGTTCATTTGAGTAAAATATATGCTCAAGTCTCAGGGTATTACAAATAAAAATCGCCAATTAGAAACTATTCCAAACCAAAGCATATGTTCTCAATATTCCCAATGGTGCTCACATTATCTTAAGTACAGAGAAAACTGGATAATGATTTTTAACGTGTTCTTACCACTCTCTAGGATGATATATTCTTAAGTAAAAAATGAATATTGCAAATAGGCTTAGTAAATTCCTTTGAACAAACACTTGACCTACTCTACGTTATTTCAGAGGAACTTTACGGATTCATTTGTATCACATCTATTCTACCAGAAGTAGTTATATAAATTCACACCATTGATTCTGTGAAAGCCCTAAATAATTTTGGATTAGTCCAGGAAATTGCATACTAATGCAAACTCTCTTGTATTGCTAAAAACAAACACCCCACAAACCTATCTGTAGCATTACCCAAATATCAGAAAGGAGAAAAGAGTTACCCACATTACTACTACCCTATTCAAATAATTTTAATTTATTATATACCATTTCTATCTTTCAAAGAATTGGTATATTCTAAATAGTTACATATGTAAGAAATGCATGCATTTTCTGATGTTTCTGAAATTCAATATAATGTAATAAACATTTTTCCTTGCTGTCCCATGGGCTTCAAAATTACTATTTAAGTTTTATTTAGCATAAAATATGCTTAGTCATGCTTAATTTACTTACTCATCTTCTAATTATTTCTATTATAGTATGATAATTATTGATACATCCATAATGAATATATTAACCTTATATTATTTAAAATATTTATTAAATACTTTTTATGTAAATATTACCCTTTCGTAAAAATAACACTTGCCTTTTATAAAGAATTCGAACAACTCAAGAAATTAAAAGAAATTTGCAAACAAAACACTAGCAAAACAACTACATGCAAACTCAGAAGTAACCACTATTTATATTATAAGATCTCAAGGCTAGATACCATCTTTTTTTGAATATGTGCATACTATAAATAAAAAGCAATGTAGGTATAAATATTTATTTTTATAACACTTACTTTTATCATTTTATACAGTAATCCAAAATTTAGAATAGTAATCCAATATAGTAAAATTATTACATTTAAATTTTCTTCTTTTAAATAATGAAATAAAAAAAGAAACTGAATACTTCTTCAAATAAGTATTCATCTCAAGAATTCCTCACATTTCTAAAAGATCTTTCCAAATAAAAATAGAGAAACTATGAAAGAAACATTGAAATAGAATCTTCATTTTTTAAAATTTTATACTTTCATTTTGTACAATTCCAACTGAGTTCTTGCTATGAAAAGGTCAATAGTAGAACCCAAAACTACATCTGCATTTCTTTCTTCTTATTTTGTTAATTTTATTCTTTTTATGTGATCAGTATTTATATTTTCTTGTGTTAAGACATAATTCATATATAACATTTATTATTTCAATTAGTTTAATGCTTAAAAATATTCAAATCTCATCACTATGACTTCTAATTTTTTTTTTTTTTTTTCTCGAGGCAGAGTTCTACTCTACGCCCTGAGCAGAGTGCAATGGCATCATAGCTCACTGCAACCTCAGACTTGGGCTGTGGGCATCCTGCTGCCTCAGCCTCTGAAGCTGCTGGCACCCGGCTGGGTTTTTCCATTTTTTTCCGTGAGTTGGGGTCTCACTCCTGAATCATTGATTGGATTTAGTTTTCAAATGTTCACTCTATGAAGGGTTCTGTATTATCTATGTTTAAATTATACATATTTGAAGTTTTCTGCCTTTTGAACTAGTACTTGAACAACGTGTAGGTCAGGTATAATAATTTTGACTGATAAAGCAATTTCCACTTCTCCTGTTGCTGTGTAGAAATTTGATGGCTGTCTTATTGTTAATGCTTTATATTTCTTACTTAGATGCCTGGGGATATAGCACATATTTCCCCCTGTATATGTACAAAAATAATTATATTTCAGATTAATTGTCTTTTTTTTTTTTTTTTTTTTTTTTTGCAAGAGAAAAATGTTAAAACTCCCAAATATTCATTGGTAAGGACTGGCTAAAAAATTTATATATGTGGCACATTCAATAGAATACTAAGTTGCCATAAAAAGACCGAAGAAGCTATTTATTGATCCATATGAAAAGATTTCTGAAAAATAATTTGTTATGTGAAAAAAAATGCAGAATAATGCCCTGCTAAAAGAAAAGCTTTAGATAAATAAAATATAGCAAAGTTCATTTTTAGCAAACAAAATTCATGAATTGGGCAGCACTCTAAATCAGTAAAGTTTCAGAGAGTTTCACCCAGCAATGTGAGCAGGCAATATTTTGAGATAGGAAAAGAGTGGCATACCTAAAGAACTGATTCATTATTGCATTTGCCTTATTTGAACAGTCTGAGCAGTTTATAGCCTGAGGTTGGCTAAGAGCTCAGTGGCCATGACTGCCTGAAACTCAGGTACTTATTACAAAAATATGCTCTTAAATTAGGTGGTAGTTTGTTACCTATGGAGGCAACTTTCAGCCAAATTTAAATTAACAGACTATACATTCTTTTTGTAAGAAAGGGAGAAAATAAAATATATCTTTTTATTTGTAGGCATTGGTAAAGAAATCCTGGAAGAATTCTTAAGAGGTTAAGGAAAAGATTCCATGTAGTAATGCTTACTACTAACTCCATGTAATAATATGGGAGATAGTGACCTGATGGCTACAGGGATAAGAGTCAGATTTTTTGTTATTCAAATCCCATGAAGACAAAATAATAGAAAACAGCATGAAATTGAAAATTATTAATATAGCCATATTAATTAGATATCATTTAGAACTTAGTTTGGTTCTCAAAATTTCAAAGCTGGTTTTATCTGTTGGTTCATACACCGATTTATTTACAACAACAGTTCCCTGGAAATACCATCTATTTTAATAGCTCTTTAGCAAGCAGGAATCTCAGCTCAATATTCCCCATTCCCTCCACTCTCTACTTAAATATGCTGCTGCTGCTTCTTTGTTTTTAACTTCATGAGCTTGGGAATCAAATAGGAATTGCTTATGTTCTATGAGGAGATACTAACCAAGAATCAATTCCTTCTGACTTTCCAGACTCCTTCAACACTTCTGACAAATTTTTGTTGTTGATTTCACTCTAGTCGTGTTAACAAGCAGAATGAATTAACTCTAGCTATTATGAGACAAAGTTAGCTCTGTGACTATCAACAGATGCTTTTTAAATATTGTACATAGTCTTTAACTTTGGGGAAAACATCCACATTGATATTACGGTTTTAAAACCTCTAGTATTCCAAATTAAACAATGGCCATCATAAAATGTTTTGCCTGCTAACTTTTATCCTTCAAATTGCCCTTGTTTTTCTATAAAATGATAAAGTCTCTCATATAGAGTGAACATCTAATATAGACTAGGCACAAGGCCCAAATAAGATAAAGTACCATATATACTCAAGTATAAGCCAAGTTTTTTCCGGCACAAAATTTGTGCTGAGTTCAGGTTTTTGGCACAAATTTTGTGCCGAAAAAACTTGGCTTATATTTGAGTATATACAGTAAATAAACATAAGGTATAGATCTTGCTTTCAAGAACCTTACACAAAATTTAGAATCATAAAATTTTAAGACCTCAAATGATTAGTCAAATGTGTTTAAATCATCTTAGAAGTGACAGTACATCACTGTTCTAAGAAATTCTTATGATTTTCATGATGATGTAATACTCTTATATTTAATGAATTTTTAATTTTGCAGTCTCTTTGTTCACTCTGAAAATTTCTAAAATAATTAAAAGTATGAAAATGGTGACATATACTTATTTTTCTATAAGAATGAACTTTGACATCATTTTTATTACTAAGAATTACTGTCAGTTCTATATTGAGCAGTGACCAGAAATACTAATCTGGCCACAGTGCAGACGTTGAGCTAACAGACAAATGACAGTTCGATGAGAGGAGCTAGTTAGAAATTTTTTAAATAATTCACATAAGAATGGAATATACATGAAATTAGTGGCAGCAATAATAGAAATAAAAGAAAGTTGAGAGTGTTATTTGGGGACAGAATGTGTAGTATGTTGGCATCAGTGAAATCTGTAATAAAGGAGAAAGGTGATATCTTAGTAGAAAATGAAAATGGATGACAACATATACTTCTGTCTTGTTTTTAAACTTTTTGAGAATAAGGGCCATGGATTACTGTATATACTCGAGTATATACGGTATTTGTTAATGCATGTCCTCAAGATGTATTCATAGAAATTTATGAGAATATACTTGATACCACTGACCAAACTAGGTACCAGTAACATAAAGATTAAAGAGCACAATTTCTAAGTATCTTCTTGTCTAATGGGGAGGTAAGAACATAAGTAAATAACTACTATACAATTATGATATATCATAAATGCTATAATAGGGAAATAATAGGACCACTCCCTGTTTCTCATATGGCTCTGAATTTGGATGCTAAATAAATGATTTTAAGTGTCAATTACTTTTTGCCATTTTCTTCAGAGCAATGCATTAGAACTTTGCCAGATCTGACTCCCGAGAATGGGCTGGTAAGATCCCAGCTATTACAAATGGTGACAGGGAAGGACGTAGCTTGTTCTTTATGGCTAGAGTTGAGAATAGTGCCTACTTATTTCTCTTCTTCTACTTTGACAACAAAAGCATTGTTTAAGGTGCCAAAATCACAGCACGTGAATCCCTTCTTGCCAAGTAAAAATTGTTTTAAATAATTCCATTAGAGGGACGTGTATCCATGCTCTTTGTACATGCTCCTGCCACCACTATCTGGTGGCCCATCCTTCTCCAATGTGAACCTGATCTTAAAAAGTACTTGGCTCATAGGCTGTGCTGCAAATGAGAGTAATTCTTCAACTCCTCTAGTGTACATCATTGTGAGAGTAGACAGTACCCTTCACTTCTGCATGATGGAGTGATAGTTAATAATCTTAACAATGAAAGGGTGGAGTCAGCTCACACCAGCTTCTCTGGCTTGAGAAAAGCTATTACTCTATTTGCTTTGGATTCTAATTTTTAGTTTCTCTGCGTGACCTCTTGATGCCTTTGTAGAGCAGTATGTAAGTGAACAGTGCCAGAACTTCACTCCAGAGAATGCCTTGACCCCTTCAGTGACAGCACGAAGAGAAGAAAGCATGGCAGATTTTTCCTTCATAGTAGAATTGAGCATTGAAAATGGTTTTGGGGCTGGGTCTGGAGTTGAGCTGGGATAAGGCATGAATAATTCTCCAGCTTCTAAACCACTTGCTGATTGCAGCTCCTGGGACCTGCTAATGACCAGGAAGGATAAAGTCTCAGGGTTTTTGCAGACTCCAGTGATTTTCAGAGGAAAACTGAACTCTCTAAGGAGAAGCAGAATTTACAGGTAGAAAGAGGATGTGGAAATCTCTTACTGATTCAGCATCCTTCATAATTCCATCAGGGACTGGAAAGGAAACAGAGTGATAGAATTTTAAACAAAGATTGAGATCTAGTAGAAAGTTTCTGCTTTGGGGTTCTTGTGACACTAGCAGCGGGTCTGCAAACTACTTCACTGGTTCAACAAAGAACTAATAATGAGAATTATAACCACATTTAATGAATTTCTCTCCTCTAAAGCACCAGGTTGCTTTAGTTTTGGTTAGGCTCTGTAAAGTGACACTGCTTCTGATGAGCAATTATGCACTTTTGATTAAGATCAACAAACCAATGTCACTAATGAAATATGGTTGTCAAAATCCTTTCATGCATGAGGGTTTCTGGGAGAAAAAAGTAATTAAGGTTTTTTGATAGCAAAAGATCAAGAACTATATGTCTAGAACTGCACTGACCAATATTATAATCATAAAACACAGACATTTACATGACAATTAATTCAAAGTAATGAATTAAAAATTCAGTTCCTTGTTTCTACTAATCACATTTCAAATACTCAATAGTCACATGTGACTGATGGTAGTGATATTGGACAGCTCAGATGTAGGATGTTTCAGAAATTCTGTGGTATAGTACTAGGGACCTACACTTTCATATAGACCAGACTTTCTGAAAACAAAGAACGTACACATCTTTTTCTCTCTGTCTATATTTTTATTAGAAAAGTAGATAATGTGGAGAGGATGATGAAAACTAAAACAGTGCTAATATAATGGAAAGCAAATCTTTCTGTTTCTCTTTTAAGTTTTCTTCTATTTTCATTTGTTTATAACCTCTGGGGCGGGGGGCTGACAGAGTCTGTAATTACAAATACTCCACTTGTACATACATTTCCTGATCTAACAATTTCAAATTATATTTATGGACTCCCTAAAAGAGAATATCGTATCTTGGTATGCCTTCTAAATTATTTCCCACATCTGCCAGACCCATTTACAAAATTTTATTCTACAGGTTATCGTTTGGAGGAAACATAATATTCTAATGTAATTGTTATTTTGATTACTTGATATACTACCTTGCTTACCACTATCATAAAAAAAAAAGTGGGGTGCCACCTATGGCTCAAAGAAGTAGGGCGCCGGCCCCATGTGCCAGAGGTGGCAGGTTCAAACCCAGCCCCAGCCAAAAACTGCAAATAAATAAATAAATAAATAAATAAATAAATAAAATTAAAAAAAAAGTGCCCATCCATTTTCCTCTACCTCTCCTCCTTTCAATATCTTTCCAATTTCAATCTACCATGTTATTATTTTAAATAATCTATAATACACATACATATACATACACCTTGTCTTCCAAGCTTTGTAATTTGAGTCTAAAATTAAAGCTAAGAAACAATATTTATAATATTATGAGCACACAAATGTTGTTAATCATACTATCAAGTATATGAATGACTTAAAGTGATGGATATATATTCCTTTGTCATTGATCTGTTCGTATTAATGGTGAGTGTAATTAACATAAATTTACAAGGGCATCTGGGTTCTTAACTATTCTATGCCTTATTCTAGATACTCCATGATAGTCTAGTCTAAATCACTATTTATTGGCATGGTACACAAGTTAACATCCTGAAATTCTTTTCATTTTATTCCTGAAAAGTGTTTTTTATTTTTCCATTTTTAAAAAAATCTATTAAATGTCTTTCTTCTCTTTGAATTTATTTTTCATTTTAGGGTGTAAACCATTCTCAGTAAATTCTTTCATAAGGTGTTTTTGGGTGGAATTTTTTTCTGAGTCTTTGTAAGTTTATTAACATTTTTCCCTCATATTTGATTAAGTATTAGGGTGAAAAGATAATTCTAGATTCAAAATATTTTTATTGGAATTTAATATTTTCATTATGTTTTCTTCTAATATCCAACCTTACTTATATCTGGCCCTCTAATTCTAGTTCCTCTAAGCATTTCTTTTCCTATAGTTCAGATATTGTTTAACTTTCATTATTTTCGCATTTGGCAAAACCTGTCATTTGGCATTTGCCATAGTTGTTGATGTGATTCTTCTGCTAAGGACAGAGCAAAGTTTGGACATCCCTGGTAGCCTCAAATAAGCTATGACACATGGAACAAATTACTTAATCACTTTAATCCTCAATTACCTCATCTATAAAATGGGGCTCATAATATTAACCACCTCAAAGCATTGCTGTGAGAATTAGATGAATTGTAAAGCATTTAGTGGTGCTTTTGGCACATGGAATGCATTCAATAAGTGTTAATTATTATTTGTTTAAAGGTTTAAGGAATTCCATAATAGCATGATATTGTACGGTATTGACTGTATTCATGCTCGCAATACTTGGTTGGTCATTCATTCTGTGCAGCTGAATCACCAGGACATTTTCACACATTGTAGCTCTCACACTGATAAATGAACAAGGAGTACTCTTACACATTAGAGAGATGAATCCTGGGAATAAGTGACGTCGTGCAATTAAAACAACACATTCCATGCAAACAAGTTTCTTCAAAAAATTTCAAAAGCCTAATCATTTTGATTATTTTTTAATAGCAATGTGAAGTTCTGCATTTGTCGCCTGATGGAACTCCTGAAATGCATTGTGCGCTCAAAAGGAGCCCAGGCTTCTGAATAGGACACTGTAAACCTGATTTCAACAGACTGAAAACAAGA
Source organism: Loris lydekkerianus (assembly GCA_963574355.1). Lineage (NCBI taxonomy): Eukaryota > Metazoa > Chordata > Mammalia > Primates > Lorisidae > Loris > Loris lydekkerianus. Next base: position 29,193 of record CAUYPK010171085.1, read on the forward strand.
TGTGACAAGCAGTTTGACACTGGCCCTCTACTAATTTCCGCTATTTGTAAAGAGGCACATCTGAATGGAAATAGCTCTGCAGAATGGATCGGTGTGGTTGGGGCTGTGTCAGTCCACACACAAAACTGCAGTGCAGGGGAAAATAAGCAGCCATTGATTTCCTGAGAAAGCCCCATGAGTCTGGGGAAAGCAGCCAATACGGGGCACCAGCTGCTTTCTGCTGGAAATCCTTTGTGGAGGGTGTGAAGAGTGGGAGAAAGCTAGAGAAAGCTGGTGGATAGAAAGGGGTGGGGGGCACACACCAGAACCTAGGATAGAAGAGCTGAGGTGACCGGCCAGCCAAGCTTCATTCCTCCAACTAAGCATGCTTCTTTCTCAGAAAGTGCAGGGGGTGGGAGGGGAGCTTCAACAAACCCTACCTTTATTTGTGCAATACTTTGGGAACAGTTCCAATGGGAATTTCTCATGCTCTTTCACATTCCCTGAATTCTGTTGGTGGTGAGTTCTTGTTTTCTTTAAACTGCTCTATCTAATAAGTATTTGCCTCAAAACCGGAACAAATACTCAGTGTGATTGCAAAAGCTCATTTACATAATTGCATTATGACAACAATTTTAGAAGGATAATAAATGAGGAATATTTTGATGTTTGCTGGCTGTGATGCATAAAATACTCCCGGATTCCTTTCTGAGTACCTCCATGACAATTTTGCTTGGTAAATGAGAATAAAAATCTCTTTCATGTTTGGGCAGTGGGCAATCATTCTTTGTTTCCAAGTCAGACACTGCAAGCCGTGTGTCTTACAATGGAGTCAAGTATTCATAAAGGTGTTCCAAGAAAGCCCTGAACAATAAGTTTCAGATGTCCTCCGAAGTCTGCAATATTTGGCAGTGTTTCTGCTTTATGAATGCTAGCTGGGAGCACTGCTGTGGATAGAAGTTGGCCAGCAATAAAAAGCATTTTTTTTCCAAAGCAACTTGGTCATCTGCCTAGAAACTCATGGGGAAAATATAGATTGTTCCAGGGTTTGGAATTGTCCTGTAGTGTAAATAGCAAACAATTAGAGAAAAAAAATAGATTTTTTTTTTTATAAAAATGAAAATAAGATATCTTATACAAGAATATTTGTACCCTGTTGGATTTTGCTGTATTTCTATTTATAAGGGTATGCAAATCTATTACTTAAAATATGTGACTAATAAATTTAAAGATATGAGTTATCTATAGCTTCAACCTGGAATGTGTCAGATATGGGAATACATTTAAAGAAATTTTTAAATTTAGTTCCAATTCATTCACTTGTATCTTACTAATAGTGAGTATTATTTCTATTTAAAAGCAGTGAAATAAAATTTTAATTTTTTTACTTAATACAAAAACAGCTTTCAAAGTGGCTTACTAGTATAAACAAATTTCAGAGAAAGTATATAATGTGCAATGTGTTTGGGAGTCAGAGTCAATCGACCATCTCTATATCACATGCTAATGACAAATGATTTATTAATTTTCTTTCAGACATGTGCCATATCTCTGTTTGACAGTTTATTTTTATTGTATATTTAGAGAATACTAAGACCTTTTCTCTAAAAATATTTTACAACTTAAATATCAATAAATAATATTGATTTTCTTACTAATCCGTATAGTAAGTGAAATTAATATTGGTTTTCTTACTAATCCATGTACTAAGTGAAATTATGCTGAAATATCTTGATTGCTTTCACATGCTTCTCTCTTTTTATTCCATCTGACTTATATCGTTCTTTTCACAACTCCCTTTCCCAGTCCTTATTATCTTTAGTATATTGCATTGCAGGTGGTCTGCTGGTGGGCTCATCTTCCATTACTAGTCCTGCAAGGCCTGAACTTAGCCAGCTGTGGCATTCACAATTCAGGGAAGTATCGATTGCCCTGTGTAGCATACATAAAAGCAATCTGTTAATGGCTCCTTTATACAGAATATTGACAAAATAGTTTTAGAGATCAGCTGGTAGCTACCATCCTAGAGAATACAGATTTTGGCCTATAAACAGACCACCTCTAAACAAATTATGCTTAATCCTTTAAATACAATCAAGTTACCATTTTATTGTCCCTGAAGTAGCAGAGAAGGAACGGATGCTAATTCTTCTCATTTTCATGTTTCAGAACCCCTTAGTTTTCAGTTAATGAATGTTGTTAGTCTATAACATATGTAGGCTATGTAGAAATTTTGATTCTAAACTGTACAAGAACTGCCAGTAGGTTGCACAGAGTTGAAATGTGTCCGATTTGGCTCTTGCACCCACACTTTTTACCTCCCTTTATTGCTGTGTAAATTTGGTGTGAGAACTGTTCAATTTTTAGGAATTTTTCCCAAAGAATTTTCAATATTGTCTTTTATATCTCTGCATAGAGTACATAAACTGTTTTAAATTCTGTCAGATAATTCCTAAATCTGCATTCTCTTATAAATCTATTTCTATCGTCTGCTATTTTTGCTAAGTTTTTCTTTGTAAAATATTTTTTTATGTCTTTATGTACCTGATATTTTATTTTCCGCATTGATTGAAATAATTTGAGCTCAAGAGATTATCTTCCACCAGAAATAATTTTCATTTGTTTCTGCCAGTTGGAGTTCCAGCATACTGAGAATACCTAAATAGAGAGAAGACTTAAAATATGGAGACTGAACTTCACTATTTGTTAGTACTTGTATACTTTTGGTTTATTTGTACTCCTGGAAACAGTACTTTTGGTTCTTGCCCTAAAGAAAAGCCTTAACAGCCCATCATCATTCATAGGCCCTCGGTTCAATTGTCTTTCCTCTCAGCTCTGTTTAGCTGCAACTCTCAAGACTGGCATCTACTCCCTCAAGATCTCAAAAGCAAGGGGAAAGTTAAGCCTGAAAGCATTATTAATGTTATTTGATTAATATTCTTCTGTAGATTTGGGCCAATAATTCTTTGCAATCTTGGTAGTTTCCAGATGGTTTAAAAATTAACTTCTAATTGGGCCCAACCTTTGTAGTTGGAATAGTCATCCAATTTCCTAGTCAACTATTAATAGAAGACGTAGTTTCAAATTAAACCAAATGTTAATTCAAAATCTGAGCTCATTGTTCAGTATGACCATTTCCTGTTTCATGAGCCAAAATATGCTTCACATATTCAATCACTATTGGAATGCAGCTTTAGGGGAAAAAACAGTGTGTCCCCAAACTCACCATCCATATGGAAAATGGGAAATTGGAGCTAAATTGTAAATTTATTTACAAAATATTTGGTATAAAATTTTACAAAGATATGGCCAACATGTAGCAGAGATTAATTTGTAAATACTTTATAAAATGTTATGTTGAATATTTTGTAAAGAAAGGTACATCTAGCTACAGTTTCCCATTTTCCCTGTAATGTCTTGGCACATACTGTAATGTCTTGGCTTACTTAATTTTCTTTGAAATTTTATATACTTAATTGTACCTCTTATGTGTTTTAAATATTTCTTCTGATTTCTAGTGTTTTCCATTGGAATCACTATTCTTAGTATCTACTTTGCTTTACTTCCACCTTCAGGTAACTATACAACCTAAGCTGCCCATTAGGAGTAGAAGATTGTCAGAGTCACCAAGCCATAAAGTTATCATGGACATGGGAATGAATCATCAGACAATGAAAATACAATAAAAATTTCATAAAATAGAAATCAATAATGCAATAGAGAGGATCAATACAGCAAAAGTTGATTATTTAAAATAGCCATAACGTTGGAAACATTAATCACAAAAAAGAAGATTCATAAGTAAAATATTAAGAATAAAAAAATTTATCAATATACACAAAAATCTTTATTATTAAAGATAAAATGAAAATCATTAATATTTCATTCTGACAAATATGAAAACCTAGATGAGACTTATTGGGGGTCAGGGGTCCTGGCTCCCTAAAGCCAATTGACCTGGATCAATTACTTGGTTGAGTTAGAAAGTTCAGCCGAGGCATGGCAGGGGTTGAAGCAAAAATGAGTGGAAACTGAAAATTAGCTGGAGCAGCCCGGATAGCATGACTAGAAAGTAAAGGTAACCTCCATGAGTTTCATTGTAACAAAGAGAAATTTTATTAGGAAGAAAAAAAGAAAGTTTGGAGCACTTTCAAAGAGAGTTGGAAGTGAGTCCCTCTCATACTGGGAGAAGAGGTGAGAGAGAGGGAAATGAAAATGCCTGCAGAGGTGTGAAATTAATGGCAAGTCTCTCATTGGCCTCTCTGCCTCCAGGTATTATTACCCTTTTCTACTGGTCATTGGTTATTGTCTCTTTCTACTGGTGATTGGTTGCTAGGTTACCTCATATCCACATTCTTAGGGGCCCTCCAGACACAGGCCAGGGTTTTCTTGACCTCCCTTGAAGCCCCTTTCTTAGTGTCCCTTCTCTAGCTGATACATTTCTAGAAGACTATCACTTACAAACGTTGATTAGGAAAGAAATGATTTACATAAGCTATTTAAAAAGTGCCCTTAAAGAAATCAAAGATCTAAAGATTTTAAATACAAATTCATAAAATTCTTAAGGAACAATTTGTAACAATTTTTCTGAAAGTATAAAGCAGAGGGAATACATACACATACACCAGGTTCATTTTATGAAGCAAATAAATTCTTGACAACGAAATTTGAATTCTGACACCAAGTGCTCATGAGAATGTGAAGAAATGGCAACTATTATATGCTGATACTAGAGATATACATCAATACATTCATTTTGTAAAATCTGAACATGTAAAATTGCATTTCTAGCTATACATCCTAAATAGGGCTTCTTAAAAATCTTACCAGAAGCTTTACATTTTGTCTATTTACACACTCACACACACACATACACAGAAATCATGAACCAATCATTTTTATTATTATATCTAATGCTTTTAATATTTTAGTTCTATAATATTTTAATGAAATTGTGGTCATGCATTACTAAATCAATTTCATATTCCACTAATGGTTTTTAAATATCAGCTTGAAAAACTTCACATTAGAAAAACTTTAATGAATGAATGCTAGATGTACAAAATACTATTAGCACCATTTTTCAAAATAGCAAAATTATGTAAAATAATTCCAACTTTCCCTCAATAATCAAGTATATCAATAAATGTAAGATGTATATCTAACGATTATAAACTAATAAATGTTATAATTTTATTACACACATCAATAAGAATGAATTTATAGTGTTGAGCTAAAAAAGCAAGTTGTAAGAGAACACACATTGTACGATTTCATTAGTATTATTAGGTGCAAATCTAAACTCAACTAGATAATAAATTGTATAAGAAGCTTGTATGACTTCCCTGAAAAAAAAAAAAAAATCTTTTCACAACTTGTAGGTTTGAGATTTCAAAAAGATCTTAACACAAAGTATAGTGCTACAAATGGCTGGATTATAATGCAAATTGAGTCCACATTCCTACAGTATCTCTTGTTTTAAATTTAGGGTATTGCAGGAAAGAGTGGGATCCAAAAAGTTAGGATGGAGATGTCTCCCAGATTTCATAAAGGTAGAGTCATTATTATGGTTATGGTAACTTTATTACTTTGATATGGAGGCAACTGACCCTCTCAACTATCAATATTTACTATGATAACATAATCAGTATGTGATAATTAAGAATATATAAGGAAAATATAATGCTATGACAATGAGCAAGAACTACTCAATCTAGTATGGACTAAATTCATCCAAGATTGCCTTGTCAATATTATGTTCTCACTAGTCACCCACAGACTAATCAGCTAGTGTTTAACTTATACAGTGAAGTCCACCCAAACTAGAATTAAATTAATCTGTCAAATATTTCATCTGACAAATATTCAAGAACCACATGCATGAGATATTGTATTAAAAACTCAATTACAACCCTCATGTTGTTTCAATATTATTAAAAATAACTCTCATTATAGAAATAAAATATTTTCATGAAATATTTCCATGCATTCCTTATACTTGCTCACAAATGTGTCACCAATATGTTTGCTAGAATTTCCATCAATGTTTACCTCCATCTCTTCCATTTTACTTATGAATTCCTGGCTTTAGTCTTCTATTAATTATTTGCAGACATCTTATAATGATATTTTTATTATGAGATGCTTCATAGCAGTTTTGGAGAAAAGGAGAATATAATGAAGTTATACACATAACTGAAATATTGTTACTTAATGATTGATATTATCATCAAAACTACTTAAACCAGTTTTCCAACATTTTTTTAAAACTTGTAGTTTTTATGGGTTCATAATAGTTGTATATCTTTATATACCACTATGTGATAGTTTGACACAGGCATACAATGTGAACTGATCAAATCAGAGAAATTGGCATATCCATCTCTTCAGACATTTATCATTTCTGTATGTTAAAACATTTTAATTCCACTCTTTTACTTATTTTAAATTATACCATAACTTGTTATTGATTATAGTCAAATGACTACAATCAATGTGGTGCTATCAAATACTGTGTATTCTATTTAACTACCTGACTATATTTTTGCACCCATTAATTGTTCCTGCTACCCTTCCCAGCCTCTGGTAACCATCATTGTACTCTCTGTCTCCATGAAGTAAAATGTTTTTAATTTTTAGCTCCCACATGAATGAGGACATGAGATTTGTCTTTCTGTGTGGGCTTATTTCACTTAATGTTGTCTAGTTGCATCCATGTCATTGCAAATGGCAAGATTTCAGTCTTTTTGTTGCTACATAATATTCCATTGTATATTTTTCACAACTTCTTTAACCATTCATACATTGATGGACACTTAGGTTGATTCAAATCTTGGCTATTGTGAATGGTACTGCAATAAACATGGGAGTGCAGGTATCTTTTTGAGATACTAAATTCCATGCCTTTCAATCTTTCAATGTATTGCAAATACTGGGATTGCTGAATCATTTGGTAGTTCTATTTTTAGTTTTTTGAAGAGCATCAATATTCCAGAGTTTTTATAATAATTTTTATTCCTACCAATAGTGATTAAAGGTTCCCATTTCTCCAAATTCCTGCCAGCACTCATTATTGTCTGTCTTTTTGATAAAAGAAATTTTAAGTGGGGTGATATAATATCTCATTGTAGTTTTTATTCATATTTTCTAATGACTAATGAAGTTGAACAAGTTTTCATATACCTATTGGCCATTTGTTTGTCTTCTTTTGAGAAATATTTATTCATATACTTCGCCCATTTCAAAAACATCTATTATCTGATTTCTTCCTATTGAGTTGTTGGAGCTCCTTATATAGTCTAGTTACAAATATTTTCTCCCATATTATAGATCACCTCTTCCCTTTGCCGATTATTTATTTTGCTATAAAAAAAGCTTTTTGCTTGATGTAATCCCATTTGTCCAATTTTGCTTTGGTTATCTGTGCTTTGGGGATTACTAAGGAAGTTCTTTCTCAGACTAATGTCCTGAAGGATTTTTTTTAGTAGTTTCATGTCTTAGATTCAAGTTTCTACCCATTTTCCTTTGATTTTTGTAAATGATGAGTGATAAGGGCCTCATTTCATTCTATATTTAGATATCCAGTTTACCCAGCACCACTTAATGAAGAGACTCTCCTTTCCCCACTGTATATTCTTGAGACCTTTGTTGAAGATACACTCAGTGTAGATGTGTGGATTTATTTCTGGGTTATCTACTCTGTTGCATTGGTCCCTATGTGTGTTTTTATGTCAGTACCATGCTGTTTGGTTACTATAGCTTGGTAGTGTAATTTGAAGTCGAGTAATGTTATTCTTCCAGTTTTGTTCTTTTTTCTCAGCATGGCTTTGGCTATTCTGAGTCTTTTGTGTTTCCATGTAAAATCGAGAATTACATTTTCTTCTTTTTTTTTTTTTTAAATATTTATTTTATTTTATTTTTTTTTTATTGTGGAGAAGGGGCGGGGAGAGAAGGCGGGGGAAGAGGTGCGTGGCAGGGTCGGGCCAGTGGCATGGTACCACATTGGCTGTATCTAGGTAGAGGCAGTTTCAGGCCAGGCCTTGCTGAGTCGTTGCTATGCGAAAGTAGCTCGATGGATCTACTTCTAGTCAGGCTCGGGGAGTTGCACTAGGCCTCAGGTACATGGCAGGGCCCAACAATTCCCTCTTTTGTTTTTTGTATGGTGGAAAAACATAGCCCCTGTCTTAGGTTGCCTGCTCTTGCAGTTTCAGTCTTACCCGTCATGGGGATACAA